>VUQK01029771.1:4302-37883 GCA_015106715.1 Bujurquina vittata | reverse complement strand
TCCCAAAAATGAATATCAACTCGAATGATCACCATTTTGACACACTGCAGGACCATTCAGTGCCAATCGCAAAGGCACAAGTGCAAGGGAACAGAACGGTACCTATACAGAGTGATCTAAAAAAAAATAGCAGACACTATAAAAATAGTCCAGAAAAGCACAAGAAAATGACTGCTGTACAGTCATGGCCAGAAGTTTTGAGAATGACACAAATATTATATTTGCACATGAGCTGCTGCCCTCTGGTTTGTATGTGTGTTTGCCAGATGTGTGTATCACATACAGAAATATAATTGCAATCATATTATGAGTAACCAAAGCTTTTATTGACAGTTAGAATGAGGTAATGCAGCAAGCCAGTATTTGCAGTGTTGCCCTTCTTCTTCAGGACCTTCTCCCTGGCATGCTCTCAGTCAACTTCTGGACCAAATCCTGACTGATACCAGTCCATTCTTGCACAATCAATGCCTGCATTTTGTCAGCAGGAGCCTTTGTGGACATTGATATTTGTGTCATTCTCAAAACTTCTGGCCATGACTGTAGCTAACACATTTCAAAAGGCACAATTTTTAATATGAAGGCAACTCATCTCAGTGTCCTGTCTGCATTGCACTATTTGAACTTTTACTACCGCTCGGTGAGTGTTTGCAGACAAGTTGGTTTTTAACATGTAAACTAAAGGTGACAATATCGATCTGTTAGCAACCAAGGCAATTACAAGGACGTTTTTAGTGCAGCGTACTCTTTGCAACCAAGTCCACCTCCAGCAACCAGTTGCCGACCACTCTTTAGGCCTCCGTGACTGAGGCCTTTTCACTTTTCAGCCTATATCACTCATATTCTTTTTTATACCAACATAAAAGGTGTTTTAAAAACAGTTCTTAAAAGATGCTAAGTAAGCTGCACAGTTCCTTGCAGATTTTGGTTAACACACCAAAAGCTAGAAGCTTCTGATAAAGCTGCTGATGTCTCTGTCAATTCTTTGTGTGTGTGTGTGTGTGTGTGTATTTACATTCAAGTACTAAGCTGCTGCACCAAAAACTCTTTTCTCTTCAAGGTCCTATTATGAATCTATTAGCAATGTGATGTGAGAACAGCGGTAACAGTAGGCAGTGGTCACTGGAAAAAAAGAATTTACAAAATGGGAAGAATCGCCACAGGAGACCGTGCACGTCCATTTTGGGCTTGGTTTCACAAATTGAACTATCCAGCAGAAATGGAGCAGTTTTTTATTTTTTATTTTTTGGTATTGTTTTGTTTAATTAAGGGCAATATCTCTTTTAGCTCTGCTTTACTATTTGCCGGCTCCTGAGGGAAGTATCTGTCCCTTCAGCAGATCACTTGTTATTATAGATTATATTATGTCATTTTCTGTTGCCTGCTGTGGCTGGAAACAAGGAAGCACTGATGGGAACAGTGAGAATGAACCAAAAGTCAAGTTGTTGGGAATAAAACCAAAATAGAGAGATAACAGCAGCAAATGGGGCTGAGAGCACCTGCACAGCCTGGTGATAATGCTCGCTGGATTTGTCACCACAAATGCCACCTTTCACTTTACAGACATTTATTTGTTCCATTGTAAATATGAAAATACTGATTAGAAATGCTCTAAAAATGTCACCGAATGTAAATCAGGGTCCCCCCCGCAATACCCAATATCAATGCTCTCATTTAGAGAGCATGAAACTCTTAAGCTGAGAGATGTTCATTGTTAAAGGAAAGGTCAGGGATTTGCTATGTGATAGGATTTAACCTCTGAAGGTCATAATTACTGACAAATAATCTCTCAGCCTCGGTCTTTAGTTTTGGTGCTTTCAAGGAAATTTAGTCCTAAGGAAAGTAAATCACCTAAATCATGTGGAACCATAAATGTCACCACCAGTCGCCATCAGTTTTGGCTTGACTTCAGTTTACATCATCAGACTTCAGCAACCTGTCTGACATGGCTGTGTTTAAGCAGCTATGGGACAAAAACCTGAAGGTATTCTTGAAACAGTTAAGTATATTATTATTCATGCATGACCACAGCTCTGCTTCAGAGGGACCCGCAACACACAGAGAAAAACAACTTCTTATATTCCTCGCATAATGCCAGCCAGCCTGAAATTCAGCCAGTTAGGTCAAGGCTACAAACAACAATAGCCACAAGTTTAGTCAGCAGAAGGACACAAAAGCAATGCTGCGTTTAGTCTCGTGAAGCTGCGGGTAGCTGATGAGTGATCAGCGGTGCAGCAGAAATAAAGGCAGATTCAACCTGATGCATGCTGCAAGCCTCATCAAAACGACTTGCACTTGCACACCTTCTTAAAAGGTTAATCTGACAAATGAGGTGATGACATTAAAATCTGATAATTATGGCGCAAACAGCAGAGTTTTAGACAGCGAATGGACCCTGGGTAAGAAGTAGATTATATGAAGAGCCAACTTTGTCGCGTCTTTCTGATCGACCAGCAACATATTTTTATGAGCTCATGGTTTTAGGTTATTGTAACACATAAATCACTTCTGTATCATGTGTGACAACTTCCACATGTTTGTTTTGCCCATGAGCTGTGACCTCAATACACCAAACAGTCTTCACAGAGCACCAAACCATGGATACAAACAGATAAATATGAGAGGTTGACCCTACTGAAATCCCCAGTTTAATTAATGCCAGGTCCCCTCTCTGTAATTTGAAGTCTTCTTTATTAGAAATTTTAAAAGTTCTCTCCCGAGGGATGTTCTGAGTCACAGGGAAATTGTGGCACAATATGTTTTTAATTTCCCAGGAGGTCCTTGCACAGCAACTATTTAACGATGGAGCAGCTTGGCTGAATGAAACTAAAAGGTATGCTTTTTTCCTATTGCCATTATGACTGACCTTACTATGGAATAATCTGCCTATATGCACAGAACTCACTTGATCTTCTGCAAAGCTCTGTATGGGACAAGCACCAGAGAGCTATTCTTAACTCCTTGTCTTTTAATCATGTAGCTTTCATTATTTAAGACACAGCTGATAAAAAGAAGATATTTGGGTTCAGATTTTTTTTAGTACCCCAGTCAAAGGTTAAAAAAGAATCCACAGTATAAATATAATATGCCATTTTACACTTTGTGCATTAAATCTATGTGTTCTTTGTAAACAGTAGTTTTATAATGATCTGCTAACATCTCAGTAAATTCAATATATTCTGCATATGGGCATCTGTTTCTCTACAGTACACCAATCAGCCTCAACAGCCCCCCTCATGCCACCAAAACAGCTCCGACCCCTTTGAGGTATGATTTGAGACCTTTGGGGATGTTCTCAGCTATTGGGATCCCCTGGGTCTAGGGGATCAGGCTTCTTTCTTCGCATCCTGAAGATGCTCAATGAGACTGGGCTCTGGGGAGCTTGGTGGCTGGGTCAGTGCTTGGGCTCTTTGTCATATTCTGTGAGACATTCTAGAACAGACCAGGTGCATTGTTCTGCTGGGGAGGTTGCTCCCTGTGGCAGTGCCACTGCCATCAGCGTGTGTGCTTGGGATGAGACAGTGTTTTAGTTGGCTGGCACATGTTAAGGCGACATCCAATGGATGACAGGACCCAAAGTTTCCCAGCAGAACGCTGCACTGTAACTATATAATCAAGGCTGTTTATTTCATAAGTCAGTGGTTTTAATGTTGTGGCTGATGTATGTATTCATAGAAAATTCATAAGAACGTTTCAGTAGTGATTTTCATGCATTTTAGATTGAGAAAGAAATATCCAAGCATGGAAAATTTGGCTAATTTATTTGCATAATGTTTAGTAATTTGCAGTTTATTGTGTTTTTGCTACCCCCCCCCCAAAAAATATACAAAAATACTCCCAGCTTACTTCAACTTCCAACTTTCCGATCCAGTGCCAGGTCAGATGTGTTAACTCTGCAGTATTTCATATTTGTTTGATACCATTTAGTGTAAACAGATCATATATTAATACGCTATGGTTTGTTTCTCAGATAATTAACTAGCAATTTTACCTACCACTAGGTAACACTACAACGTGTGTGTGTGTTTGTGCAACCTTAAAAAAGTGTGTACACAAGAATACAAATTAAAGATCTATAAATCTCCATGTAGCGCACTTACACCTCATCTAAAGTTGTCAGTGCAAGTAGGGCCAGCGTGTCATTTCTTCCTTCAAGGTCGTAAAATGCAAACAGCTCAAAGACATTGAAGGTTAGTCACTTTCCAGTTAATCTGGTACTCATGCCTGTACCGCATAATTAAAAGTGATCTGAACTGAATTAAAATAAAGAGCTTTGCTGCCGCTTGGAAAAGCACAGGCATTGTTTAGCTTTATAGCCAATGATAACACACTGACTGTGCTATAGTTGGCTATGTTTGCACCACCTTAGCCTCTGTACTGATGTGACATGCATGATGGGTTTAACACATTGCAGCGTCAACACACCGTCAGGCCTTGTAGTTTTTCGCTTCCCAGTGGGAGACTATAAGCAGACAAATCACTGGTGATTGCTCAGGTAGAGCAATAGCCACTGCAATGCCGGCCTCTCCTTCATCCTATTTAATGTTTTTTTTTTTCCAGTTAGATTGCTTTTTGCTGTCTTGAGCTTGAACTCCCCAGCTATTTCTAGTAGAGAAGAGGTTTTGGTTTTTTTCTTTTGCGGCTGCGGGTTCTAATGAGAGCACATTACTACTTACCTGTTGGGAAGAAACACACTCAGCAAATCAGTAAGCTTCTAAGCAGCCGTTTGAAGTCCCCCTGCATCGTTCCCTTTGCTTCACATTTGAATGTGGGGAGATACTGTCTTCTAATGTGCTCATAATATACTCTGTGTTCCTCATGATGACACAAATCAATAGATATACTAATCCTGGAGTATCCAGTGGGGCATTCTTTTATCCTCCTGGATTTTCACACACTAACTTAAAACTCAGTTGAGTGGTCTTTAGCGCAAATTTCTTATTCCTGTCAGAAGCAAAAGGGATTATGTACGATACTTAAAGCTTCGCCCACTTAGAGTTTAACTTTTTTCCGCATAAGTCAAAAAGAGAAAGTAAAAAAGAGACCAGTTTTATATTTGCTGACATCGTGGGATGTAAGAAAATAAAAATAACCCCAAAAACAAAACAGGAGTGGTGCAAAGATTGCCCTGTCAAGCTGGCAGATAAAATGCCTTTTTCTTTGGCGGTTGACATTTTCCAAACTAAGTGGTGAAGATGGGTAAATTTCTTTAACTGCGAGACTGAATACGCAACAACTCAATTGTGGCAAAGAATGGAAGAAGACACGCCAGTGGAGGAAGCACAGCGGCTGTAGCTTTTTCCAACAGTACGGCGCCACATTTTTCACTGTAAAAACTGATTAAAACAGCATCTGCTGCATCTGACTGTAGCGGAGCGCTATGCAGTGGTGCTAAAATCATATCTCAGCTGTTTATTAGTGAGCAGTCTAAGCACACCTGAGCAGCAGCAGCAGCACGCCGCAGTCAAACAGTAAGCTCAAACTGTTTAAGAAGACTGTGTCTGCTGCCTGTTTAATTAGTGCGTAAAACATATGATGTGCTAAGCAGAGTGCAGGTGAGTTCTTAAAGTTCAAATTGCTACTTCAGTCTACATTTAACACGCTGCTATGTTTGCCATTGTGAGCAATCATTGCCTATTTACTTGTCCAAGTAGCAAAAATGTCATCTACAATTCACATCCCTGCTATTCTGAGTAACACACTGCTTTTAACGGACTAGTGATTATACTCACAACAGAATATATTCGACTTTAATCCACTTCTGTGTTTGCTTCAGTGATCCTCTTACCAGAAGTTATTCCACATTAAAGCTGTTTAGAGTTGACATATTCCTGCCTGCTCCCTCCTTACATCAGTCTACAACTCCAACGCGGCTGTTTGTTGCTATTTTAAGAGTATCCGAAGAGGATAAAATGAAGCACCTGACTGATGGTAAATTATCCCCCCACCAATCCTTGAACCGGGCGTCAAAGCTTAGATTTATGACTCAACTCGCATTTAAAAGAGCTTGAGATCTGACATTGTCACAGAGTAAAGAGATGGCGTGTAATTGAATTGAAAAGCACAAAGCCAGTGTTAGATCACACTGGAAATTCCCAAAGCCTGCAGATTTGGAACCAAGTCACGACCCTGGTAGCCATAAGTGCCATCCAAGGCAAATCCCAGTTGCTTGCATGTGTCTCTCTCTGTCACGCGTAATCCAAAGTCCCCCATCAATCGTGGTGGTGGGTGACACGATCCCTGACAACTTTTCACATCAGTCTGGGGATTAGAGGCATGAGGTTTACGCTGGCCTTGCCAGAATCCAGGATAACATTTTTTGATTCAGCAATTTAAACTAATTTCAAGCCTGGCTCCGCAGCAATTTTCTGGATCAATGGAATGTCATAGCTCACTTGGTCACTAGCCCTCTTATCGCAGGTACCTAACGCAGGGGGATGCTATGCTAATTGGCTGGTTTGGAGAGCTGGGGATCAACATTTCCTCCATCTTTCTTAGTCTAAAACCAAAATGAAGATCTGACATGACCAGTGATAGTCACTGGCAGCCAAACAAAAGTCTGGAGGTACAAAAGACTTTAATATATCAAGTTACGAATGTTCATGTATATTTTGACAAGATGCAAAATGCAGGGAATACCAACTATCTAATTTTCCTTTGAATAGCTCAAGCCTGCCCCCATAGGCTAAACTGGGACAAACAAAGAAAATGGATTAGATCAGAAAACACAACAACTTGTGTAAGAGTAAGAAAACTGTTGGTATTTCAAATGTAGATTTATAAAGCTGAAGTAAAAGCCATGGGCAAAGATAGCTGAAATGCACTGACTTCTCATTGGATACTGGCTGAGGCAATACCATGCCGTACAATTTATGTAAATATGCACCATCCCATTTTAGCGAACTCGTTAAACATATACACTTTTTGATTGCTATCCAATAACCGTAAAGTTTGAGAACTGGACATGCATTGTGAGAAGTGTGGCTGGAGCCCTGAACACTGGAGCATGAAATAAATATCTGCAAATCGTTTCTGTAGTGTGGCTTCAGGGTGCCACTGCTGAGGACATTATCTGTTGGACTATTTATTGGTGCTTTCCTTACTCCTTTGAACATGATAAGTCAAATGCAGCAATTGAATCTTCCAAGTTATTAAGTCTGGCTCAAAGGAAAGACACAGAAACTGACAAAAAATGACAAAATTGCTGTAACGTGTGACCTTTTCAGCGGATTCTTCCTTTTCTCCATATTCCTGCAGACAAACTATTTCATGTCCGGCTTGGGACGAGACCAGAAAGCGTTTTGGGTGCAAAACAATAGTATTTTTTCCCCCTGCTCCATTTTCTTATGTTTCAATTGGCAAGGACAGAGTGAAGCCACATAGGGTTAAAAAGCAATTTCCCACATCATGACAACTGTACAAATGTAGGGTGGCAAATGTTGGAGGAGAAAAGGAGGAGGTGGGGGGAGATAAGGGGGTGAAAGACATCGTGGTGGCAGTGGTGGAGTAGAGAGGTTAATCCTGCTGTTTAATCTGTGGAGGTATGGGGGACCTTATCTCTGCCGCCTGCTGCCGTTCAGCATCCAGCATTCCTGACTGTCTGACATCACTCAGTGCTAGGTGGTGGGGAGGATTTGCTGGGGTGAAGGGGGAGAGGGAAGGCGAGCTAACTGCAGCAACATTAAGAGCCAGTGCTGCCACATGCACATGCCGTACCTCCCACGCTCCCTGCCGTGCGGCTTTGTGACGACCACAGAGAGCCAGACGCCGCCAGTTCTGTTCCTGTGGGACCGAGCATTGAAAACCCCCGTTTTCATATTTATTTTGGTGAAAGTGCAATGAGGGAAAAAGTCAACGAAGAAACGCTGCAACTCACTGGCCTGCTATCTGACAACACTCTTGGCAAACCAAACAGCTGTCAGCTACCCTCAGGCAGCAAAGAAACCAAAAAAAATAAAAAATCCCACATGGGCTTGAATTTGAGCTAACTCAAACATGGATATTCATATTTGTCTAAAAGCATCTCATCACAATTTATCTCATATATGTGGTTCACAGGGGCAGATACTACTGCAGGCCTGCAGCATGCTCATCTCCACAACAAAATGGCACAAAACAACTGACCTGCCTTCAGGAAGCATGAAAAGAACAGAGCTCAAAATCTTTTGATGATAGTTTCCACTTGACCTAACAACCACTATTTAGGTTTCAGCCTTGGTTTCAGCAAACTTTTCTGGAGGGCTCCAAATAATAACAGGAGCCTTGATGGCTACAAATGGAGAGAGACATCACATTGCTCACCTATTTGGAAAACTCAGCATCAAGTAACCCCGCAGCTCCTTTGCATTCATCTCATAGAAATTTTTTTCTTTCTTTGCATTCTAAAGTCCTACTCGATTGGGAACTCTAGCAATTTGTAATAAACGCACATGTCGTCTGCAATCTCATGTGAATCTGCCAGCTATGTAATTTATTAGCAAAAATCCCACAACAGCTTTTTTCCTGCGTCTTTCCCACATGAGTTATGAGGGCTGTGTTGGCGTTTATAAATGAAAGTTTGGACAGCATTTTGGGTGCAAATTCAGGAGAGATTCGGATCTGTCTCAAAATTTCTAATCTTAAAAGATGGTGAGATGGATAAGATGCATTGCAGCACAGGCTGTTTTTCAACTGGCTCAACTCTTATTATGTGACAGTCTATTTATAATAATGTTAGGTCTGTCGTAAGCAACGGAAGATGTCAATAAATTCAAGTAAAACACAGAGTGCACAACACAGACTGTGGTGACAGTTTCCAAATCGCATGGAGTTTCCTGGTGATACGAATCCTTTGCCATCAGGGCATCAAAGACATCTTTGCACTAACCATTAATTTTTCTTCACAATTTTCTCATGCTTAAAGGGACATTGCAAAACTCGTGTCAGAGCATTTCTGCCATGCCATTTATCATGATTGAGAAAAGCTGTTTGCCCATTTTCTTTCTTGTCAATTCAAGCTGGATAGTACGAAATTGTGCAACTTGTTTCAACAATCTTTGTCTTGTTACCAATGATATGACTTAGTAGAAGGTAGAGAAGGCAGTTAAATGAGCGGTCCAATTTTGCATCTCAAAAAAATTGATTCTTCTTCTATCTGCGGGAAATGTTGGCAGGAAAAATGTCCTGTTTTGGCTATTTGGACCTAATTAAAATGGCCTGGCACTTACCCTTTTCAAATAGCATATTCATGCAGGAAATGGGTGACCCTTAGCTATGATACTGAACGAAACAAACAGAGCAACAAAACAAATCCACATCCCAAGCCTCGGGCAACAAAAACAATTACCAGAAAATCCATTTATACATAGACAGCTTGCTATTCTTTTAATGACTCTATTAATGATAACATTTCATTGACTGGCCTTGGTCCCAGCTTTGTTGACCATTTTGGGTGTTTTTTTTTTCTCCTGTGAAATGGCAGAAAACGTTGTTTTGGCAGAAACTGTGCTTACAGACGAAACTGCAATTAAAACAGAAATGTCCGGGATTTGGGAAAGCTGAAGTCGGAACTGGTTCTGTTTACACTGATGACTTGTCTGTGTAATCTAAATGCCAGAATCAGGAGAGCTGAGTTCTGAACAGAGTCATCAGGATTCTCTGAACACAAGAAGTACAAAGCTGGAAAGATTAAAAACACCGTAAGGCTAAGACTGCAGAAAAATGAAAACACAGACCATTCAAATGCTTTAATGCAACAGAGATAAAAGTATTTACTCAGCTGCAATGCATCATGGGAGGGAAGCTAAGGAGGTGTTCGATGCATGGGGCGTTTTTTTCCCTATTGCACTCAACACTGTCCTAAAGAATCACATTTTCACGTGTCATGATCATCGCACACGAGATGAGAGTTTGATCCAGGAAACAAAGGTTCAGCTCCTGTGTGGGTCCTTTAGTTCTTTATTAAGTGTTGACTTTTAAGCTTTCTTTTCAATCACTGTTTAGTTAGCGGTTTTGGCTTCATTGCTCCGATTAAAATAGACTCCTTGACGACATTAACAATACCAGAATCTTCTCCATTTTCTTGGTTACCAAAATCCCATCTTTAGCCTCATCTGTTGCACGATGATGCCTAAAAACGGGCAGCAGCAGAACGAGAACGGCAAAGATGTGATATTTACATGTTTGCTACACGTTTTAGCCCACAGGAAGCTCATATTAGTGATTTTTGGAAGGCAGTCTCAAACAATGTAAACGTCAAAACTAAGCTACTTCCCCTTTTCCCTTTCGGTTTCCTGGTGTATCTCCTGCAGCTCTGCAAAAATGGCAGTCTTGCTTGGTAAAGTGAAGGTTAGATTCATTTAAAATGACCACTATTAAACAGAGGTGTTGTAGCCGTGAGAAGATTTGCGTTAAGATCAATGCTAAACTGCTTTTTTAAGGGTATTTAGGGCCCTTTTATTATTAAAACAGATCTGTGTTTGAATATGATAGAAGCTAAAAATCTAACTTATATATAGTCACTTCTATAGTCACTTGACACACAAATCAATTAACCTGGGAGCACTTAATAGTGCAGAGTAATACACACACAAACTGACAAATTTAGGATGATTTCTTTTTATTATTATTTTTTAATTGAGGCAAGACTATTTCTTCCTCTGTAGTAAGTCCCAGCTTGGAGTGTTAATGCACAGTTGATAGCTAATGACAGGTGTATTAAGTGATCATGGGATTTTAATGGCCACTTATCCCTGACTGTCAAAAGCAGAGTCCACAGAGAGCTGCTGGGAGCTGCAGAAAGCGTCTGTCTGCCAAATGGGCAGCTTTCTGTTCTTTCTGCCGTTTCTTTTTGACTTTGTTCTCTTTGTCCTATGGAACAATGTCCTCATTTAATGACAAAGACTATCTAAGGAACATGAAGCCACTACATAATTTTTCTATCAAAGCGGTCTCAACAAGCCTGACGTTAATGCTTTCATGGCCTGTCAATGAGAGAGGACTGAGGATTCATGCTGACATACTTTCAGTATGCAGTCAAGCAAAATGCACATTAAGCTAATGAAATCCATTAATGCCCCTTTTTATTGTTATCATGAGTTATCTCCTTTACAGCCTGTAATCTGCTGATAAGAGCTGTTTTTAAATAATTATGAATGACTGCAAATATAATAAGACATCACCATATTTACATTTAAATAACTTAAGGTTTTATCTGAGCAAAACAAACAGAATAATTGCAGTTATATGTCTGAGACTCCCCTACATTCACTTGTAATACTCATGTCTGAGAATACAAATAGAAAGCATGCCTTTAGGAAATATACTTTTGAAAAATAAACAGGTGGAAATGGGCATTAGGCTCGTGCTTGGTCTCGGTTGATTTTGTGTCATTTATTTGCCGAGAAAGACCAAACAAGTGTTTGCATCACATGCATGCAGAGCACTGGTTTTACATGGCACAGACCTAAAGGAAGCGAGAGACGTTTTATTCCTGTGTTTTGACATAGCAAGAATGCGGTTTGTTCTAAAATAATGAGAAAGTGAGATGAGCAGGCTGGCAGCTCACCTTTGAACTGTGTATCATGGAGCAAAGCAGTAGGAATGCATTTTCTCTCTACCTTTCCTTCGGCAAAGAACATTTCTCACCGTGAATCTCACGGGAGACCTTCTAAAACACATCCAACACCCACATAACGTCAATTTAGGATCTGTACTTAAACTGGTGCTATCACAGACGAACATTTTAAGGATCCTAGCCTGATGTTTTGTCTTGCTCCTGATGGTTATTCACCTGTTATTAACCCGGGGACACTGGCCCTCTGAATGTCTTGCTTGGAATTCCCTGTAGTAATATTTAACGCTGGGACTTGAGTTTAATGATGTTTGGATGAAGGTGACCTAAAGGTCACCAAACCTTTACCTTTGAGATCATCCAGGATTCACACAATCAATTTATTTCTCCCAGTAACTTCAAATATCTCATCAAGCCACATTTGTAATGCCACTGATACCATTGATTTCCATTAACACAGTTCACATCCCATGGGGTGAGGCCATAATTATGCTGTCTAGGATATCTGAACATTCAGATTCTTCAACACACGTCAGTGCTTTCAGAGATGACTGAGCATATTGTGTTATGCTGAACTTCAGTGTTCCTTTCTCAGAGGAGTCATATTACATGTTAGGTCATGAGTTTAATGTAATTATTTCTTGCTTCAAAACATATATTTTCTCTTTTTTTTGCAAGTACCTCGTAGTATGTTAGGCGCTACAAATGCTAGAAGGTGCCAGTAATGCACCTTTAAGCTGTTTGTCCATCTTGATTACAGAGCAATAAAAGAAGAAACCATTACTAACTGTCACTGTCCAATCCATACTGGAAACCTGTAATAATTTAATATTGATGGGTTAATTAGTGACACTAAAATTGGCCGCAGGTGTGAATGTGAGCGTGAATGTTGTCTGTCTCTCTGTGTTAGCCCTGCGGTACACCGATGATCTGTCCTGGGTGGACCTTGCCCCTTGCCCCACGACAGCTGGTCTCCAGCCTCTGCCCCTGAATTGGATAAACGGTGTTCAGTTCTTCAGATCTCGCTATTATAGTTGATTATTCAATTGCATACACTCCCCTCTTTCTCTTTGTGTGCTGTATGTATTTGTTTTTGTTAATCACAGTCAGACTGTGTCTCAGGGATATTTTTAGGGGGCAGCTGTGACACAGGAGGCAGAGTGGGTCACCCACCCATCAGAGGATCGGCTCAATCCCTGGCTCTTCCTGTCTGCTTGTACTTGGGCAAGATACTGAACCCCTGATTGCATTCATTGGAATGGGAGTGTGTGCATGAAAGTTAGAAATTGCTAGAAGGCACGGAGTAAAGCACTGTACGACTCAGTGTGTGAATAGGTGACTGTACTCAGAGTAGAAAAGCAATATCTAACAGTCTATTTACCATTTGCAGAAAAGACCACATGTGCTGCAGTAAATATGCTCAGTGCGACTTTCGCAATACTATAAAATCAAAATGTATCTACAAATCCATTCATTCATCTACCTGTCAAGTTCAGGGTTTCAGCTTTCATGGGGAAAAAGGCTGGGAAAATCACACTATATACATTTCTATAATATTTTTTTGTATTTGAAATGGAAAAAATGGCGTCTCCAAAAAATGCTGACGATAGAAAAGCACACCGTGGAACACCATCAGTCATGGACACATGTTATGATAATACAAAAAAGATGTGTGTTTACCTATTAATAAATAACTAGTCTAACCAAAGATACAATTTTATATAAATCCTAGAATCGCTTGTAAATTGCTTTAACAGGCTTCTGTAAGCAGTTTTATTAAGTTGTATTATTGTATTCATTTCTGCGGCTCTTATTGTGAAAGGTAAGATGCGTATGACTTCTGGTAGGGACTGGGCTGTGAAAATAATGTGTGTGCGCTGTGGTGAACTAATGCTGCAGCAACAAAAGATACAGCTGTTAAACTGTGTGGAAGTCCTTAAAAGAACAAAGTCTGCTGCAAACCCTGACAGGTAAAGGTAGCATAATCACAAGTCTAACACAACTATGTCATTTGAGAGCATTTTGGGGGGGGGACATGTGTTTGTGTCCCACAGTGGCATTCATTCACACCTTTCCACATACCTGAGTAGCTGAGTAGCAGCTCTGCAGGGACTCTCTTGCTGCCACAGAGAAAAACCTAAGCTCCATTTGAAAAGAAGAGACAATCAGTTGGTTCCCTGTAGACAGCGGAGGGAACCGGAGAGCTGGGCCTCTCCTGGCACACAGCACTAAGAGCCATTCGATGGTCGAGGAGACACACTCGATGTCATGTTGGATCACATCACACATACTGGGAGTAAGGTCAGCACTGAAAAGCACGGAAGACCTGAGCGGCTGTAAGGATGGAGCTGACTCGAGATGGGGGATTGGTAGAAAACCAAAGCTGCCTCCCAAATATAGATGTACTCAAAAAGGGAAATTCGCCGCTTTCACGGCCCAGTTAACACTGCACAAATTTTCAAATACAAAAATAAAAAAATGCGAGACCAACAGTGAAACATTCATACTTCCTGCAATTACCTTGATTGCAAGACTGAACAGGGCTATTGTGCACTGTGCAGTTGCTGGATGAATTGGTGTTTACTTTAGGAACCAAGATAAAATCATTTGGTAGAGAAGGTAGGAAATATCAGCAAAGCTTACAAATTAATTTTATTGTTACACTGTTGCACGTCACTTTCTATGCATGCCCACTGCCTCATAGAAAGTGACATATTGGCATGTTCCAATTTCTTTTGTTGGATCTCCAAAAAATGTTGAAGATAGAAAAGCACACAGTGGAACGCCATCAGTCATGGACTGGCCTCCCCAGAGTCCGGACCTCAACTTTATTGAAGCAGTGTGGGAATCATCTGGACAGAAAATGGAAAAAAAGGCAGCCAACTTCCAAAGAAGAGGTGGTCATAGCAAATATTGACTTTCAAGCTCTGTTTCTTTCCATGTGTGCTTGCACATGTTTCAATAACTTGCTGTAACTATTTCCTATTTCCCAGCAAAATATAAAGACATATTGGGTGGCTAAAGACTTTTTTACTAGCCCTTTGATTCCTGAATCAGTGTCCAAGAACTCTGACAGAACCTTAACATTTCTAATTATTTACAGGATTGAAACTACCCTAACCAAACTAAAAACGGTACAAAAGATTTATTTGAATTTGTCTCCAGATTATATGTGCGAAAATGTATTGATGCCACTGTATCAATTATAACCCAGAAAAGACCTGAACCCTTGACCTGTATGTTAAGAAGTCCGTGGCTCTGTTATACTGCAGCAGACATTTTGCTGGCATTTGTCCCCTTAGGGTCAAAGGGTCACTGCAGAGCAATACAAAGTT
The DNA here is from genome assembly GCA_015106715.1 of Bujurquina vittata. Classification (NCBI taxonomy): domain Eukaryota; kingdom Metazoa; phylum Chordata; class Actinopteri; order Cichliformes; family Cichlidae; genus Bujurquina; species Bujurquina vittata. The sequence continues at coordinate 23,000 of VUQK01029771.1, read as the reverse complement.
GTTTTGAGTGATCACCTTTATCCCATGATGGAAAAATTTCAATTCTGATAGAAGCGGCCTCATCGAGGATGTCACTGGCCCCATCCATAGGGCACAGAGGTCACTGAGTGATTTGATGAGGATGGTAATGATGTTGGTCATATGTCGTGGCCTTCACAGTCACCACAGCTTAGACCAGTAAACACTTGTGAGACTTTAGCAGAGCTCCAGATACATGTATGATCAATACCAGAGGATGCTGAGGCATGGCATGGAAAAAGCAACACTTTCTATAGGTTTTTCCTCAAAGTTTCCACCCTTTTATAAATTAAATAAAGCAAAATCTTTGCAGCTTTATCTTTTCTACCAGGAGCATGCCCCTTTAATGTAAACCATAAAATTGCTAAATCAACACAAAATCCTGGCATGGTGCTTTTGTATCACCCGGTTTGCTCCTCTGACCGATTGTGCGACGATCATGCCTCCGAGCTGTCAAGATCAAACAAAGAGCTATACGTGCCTCACCCTGCAAAAGCATTAGTGGGAATGCTTTTGTCAGCAACATGAGCACCTTCACTAAATGTCAGCTAACAAGGCTAAAGGAAAAAGCAATGCTTGCACACACAAGCTCATTAAGACGTGCTATGATCTCCCTGGCCTCCAGCACTATCACCAGGTAGTTGTAAAGAAAATTTAGCTGGGGAGAAAGTCAATGAAGTGATGATGAAAACGAGCCCCCAGATGCAGCTGATTGATTTTTTTCAGTGAAAAATGGCAGGTGCGTGGGGAGTACTTGTCGGCACTACACGGATCGCAGAAGGAATGGGGAATCGTTTTCACTAGGTATTCTCATGCTACCTGAATTTATCATGGAGAATGAGGGGAGACTGTAAGCCTTGAGCTTTCAGGAGCACAAGTGGTTTGACCTTGCCTGAAAAATCTGAACCAGTCACAGATTAGAAAACACACTCAGAACTAGAAGTAAAAATGCCAGAAAATCATTTTTTGGAGAAGTAAATGTGTTTAAAGCCAAACGATGATTTAGCAGACAGCTTCAGAGCTGAGAAAAAAACCAAAAAATCGATATTGAGAGTGCAGCGTGAGCAAGGGTTAACTGATGCCCAAGTAAATACAGTGCACAAAAAGGCACTTACATGATGTCATCCAGAACTGTCATATGATTGGTAATAACAGGACAAGTTGAAAAGGGCCATGTTCCAGCATTGTGCTGCTGAATCAGGTGCTTCTGAGATAAAGGACAGAAAACTTCACAGGGAGAAAAAGGAGTGGAGTGCATTCATTGATTTCTGGTGCTGCTAGTTTTGGCTGCACTTCTGGGCATTCATTATAAACAAATTGCAAACAAATGCATAAAGAAAACGTTAACTTTAAACTTTTTCTCCGGTGTTTGAGCTTTAATTGAGTTCCTGCTCTGCTAGTAGGTGGACCTAGAAAGGGACAAACGCTGGGTGTGTGGCATATTGTTGCTTCATTTCACATCAGCATCCTACACATAACACACCATATGAGACGTGAAATGGTGCATTAGGCTATTTGGAATTCTTCCTCCATAAAGCTGAGCACAGATTTCAAAATGATTGCCTAAACGCATCACCATTTTGTTCCCACACCTTTCGTTAACTGAAGAATTCACATCCAAGCCTCAGTGGACACTGATGACATCACTATTACATCATTCTAGCATGTTTTCAAGCTCTGGAAAGCTTCAAGAAATATGTATTATACTGCGGTTTCACAAGCTGAAGAGTACTGCTTGTGGTGAGTAAAATAAACCTCTTTAAGAATCTACCAATCTGGGGAATGAAGGTGATAAAACCTTTAAGTTTCTGCAGCGCTTGTGCTCCAAGATTGTTGCCGGCGTTGGGTTTAATGGGAGCAACAGGCGCCAAAAACTACTTTCCAAACTGACATTTTCCAAGACATCTACCGTCCAAAAGGTTATAAATCCCGATCAGGAGTGTGTCATATTTTACACATTTATTGCTTGTCAGGCTGTAAAATCATCAAAATGATCAGCGTGTTGTTCACCGCAACAAAACCCACGTGCCTGCTTTGACCTGCCGGTCTGCTACACAACAGCAAACACAAAGTGAAAAGATTAAATGCAGCAGCACGTCGAAAGCAACATATGTGAGCATCTTTTACAGCTGTTTCTTTCCCTTGAGCGGGAGATGAGGAAGAGGAGGAGGTGGAGGTAAGAGGAGTGGGGAGCAGGAAACGAGGAGGGGTGGGGGATGAACAGATGAACTGATGGCCTTTTGCTGTGTTTTACAGGACTACAGCCTGGCCAGGATTGTTCTCCGCTTCCCAGAAGACAGCAGTCAGCTTCTGGAGGCTAATGTTAATTAGAGCCTGCCAGCAGAGCAGCCTTTAAAAAAGGGTCAGAGAAAAGGTCAGTGTGTTACTTTATAATTATTTTACATGTTGAAACCAGAGCCTGTTTTTTTTCCTTTCCACAGGAATATGACACCAGTATGATCTGATGCAAAGAAAGCTTCACCACCATGCACCGCTGATAACACTGTGATTCATTATCTGAATCTGAAGAGGCTGAGAAGCTGCTGTTGACTGACTTGACTCATGAGGCCTTTGTGATTGATGACTTTTGAGCGAGAGCAAAACATTAGCTGAGTACTGATACATGATGGGATTTACCGTTTATTATTCCACTGATGGAAACTGATTATTCATTTTATTATCCTTAAGAGAAAAACAACAGCGTTTATCACTTGTTCAAACGCCCGATATAACCTGCCTTCAGCTGCCATTTGAAACGTGACCTTTGGCAGTTTGGAGCAAAGGCATTTTCAAAGCGTCACAAATCCTTGTAGAGGTCAGGAGGGTAAAACCCAGTGAGAAGAACAAAGATATTAGACAGCTCTGCAAAGAAAGAGAGCACAGAGCCACTACAGCACGGCTACTATGAGGGAGAGATTGAGATTAGAGCAACTAAGCTATTATTTTAAGCATAAAGCGATAGGTTTATCCTCACTGCTAGTTAAATAACCACCAATACTGTAAGTGGTAAACTGCTGCTCTTGTGTCTCGAGGCTCTAAGTAAACCCTGTGATAAACACATGGCTCAATCTAAAAGTAAAAACTTATCTAAGTGTAAAAATGACAAGTTGCAGCTTTACAGCACGTTATTAGCGAGTGGTAAAAGTTTCGTGTCATTAGCTGAAGCAAAAAAACAATATTCCTAATGTGAGACCACTACGACTGGGGTAATATCATGGTTTGGGTTTAAGAAAACTATGTTTAGGCAATATCAGCTGCAAAGCTGCAATTAATGTTCTCCTTTTTATTAACCCCCAACTTAAAGGTGCAGTGAGCACAAATATGGAGAAAAGGGGGGCGCTACAAATATCAGATGGGCAACTTAAGCTAGATGAAGCCCTGTGATTAGCAGCTGACTAGTAACCTGAAGGCTGCTGGTTTGATTACCTGTTCAGATGCTGGCATCTCCTCGCTCTGAGATTACGGTCATTAAACGTCACTATTAGGTACACCAATTTGTGTGAATCCATACATGATGGCTCCTCAGGTTGAAGACTAGCAGTCACTATCGGAGGTATTTGTAAAGGGTCAAAATACCTTTTCAAATAATACGACAAAAGAAAAACCAAATGAAAATAATAAAATGGATAAGCAACATGTTCTAATAACCAAATGAGCGGGTAAATTGCTGAATCATTTGTTGTCTTGATTTAAGACAATATATTGAGAATATATGGATATCCATCTGCCCAATAGAAATTCACTAAGACAGGATTTGCTAGAATCAGTTGCATAACATCAGAGGAATTCAGCTTTGTTTCACTGATGTGTCTGTTGTGGGCTAAGCCGATGGCAACATCATTCTGAAGCTGTTAACCCACAATACGTCAAGCGACACCTGCCTGTCCTGTGCTGACCTTCCTATTTTGTTCTTGACCCGCTCCGGTCCATCCTCCCTGGCGGTGTCAGACAGAAATCTCCCATGGCCAAACTGTGCCATGTCTGTTCACCACTTCCACCCCGTCAACCAGCAAACATCTTCAGATTGGATTGCCTGACCCCCCTCCTTCCTCCTCCCATAGCTAAATAGATTTCCCCCTCCCCCTCCACAAAAAGGTGGAGACAGGTGGAAATGTGTGTCTGTCTCTGCTGGACATTCATCACACCTGCTTCCCAATGCAGCAGAGATAATACAGCATTAGAGTCCTCACCTTCATCATGCTGACATTTGCTACGCCTCGGCAGAGCCAGCACATGTTTCACCATCACATCTTTAATCTGTGTAAACAAGTCAAAGGCCAGCGTGGCTTAGGAGGCAGAGGATGGAGAAACATTATTCAGACTGAAGCATGTAGCACGCCGGGTGAACCCTAACGGAGATTAGAGTGTATAGTTGTGTCACGAGGAGTCAAGACAGTCACGTCCTGTGTGTGCTCAAGTGAATGTGGCTCTAGCAGGTGTTTCCTCTGCAGCATCCGAGTGAAGAATCCTTGCTCAGATTCCTGTGTGCGTTTCCTACTCTGGGCTGCAGATCACAGAGTCGAGTGTGACGTCTGAAATTGACATTTTTAATCTGCAGTGCTTCTCCCTGTGATGTGATCTACTGTACTGTCGACAATAACTGAGAGCTAGGGGGAACATTAATCACAAAAAATAAAAAAAACCCCCACAGACACACATCGTAAAACTTTTTTCTTTGTCCGATAAATGTATCTGATAAAACAAAAAAACAGGATAATTCACTGCCTCTATGAAAAACATGTCAGTCTAATGAGATATTAGCATGTAAAACACATGCCATAATAGATTTATAAACAGGAAGTCATAAATATGTCGCAGCGTTTACATGCAAATGGGTTTAATTGGTCAAAGAAAGTGTAACAAATCTTTCAGGGTTGCAGCAAATATATGGACAATGCATTCTTCATCCCACTACTGGCTTCCATCTCCTTAATGTCTGTTGCCATTGTGAGCATTTGTCTATGATGACGAATGCCACGGATGCCGATAGCAGGCATCATAACAAGCCGTGATGCATGGAGTCTATTATGCTCTATTATTACATTTATTCTTTAGTCCATTTTTATTTGTTTTGCTCTGCGTTTGACATTTTCTTACAAGATGATATGCTGATTATTATTCTCAAAAGTCTGAAGTCAAAGTATGATTACGCACACAGCCAAAATGCCACAAAGAACTATTTCATTGGCAGATTGGTTTCAGCCTGTGCTTCATTCGTCCTGAACAGTGCCACATCGTCTCTGTGTGACATTTTCCTTCCTAAAACAGAGGAGCAGGTTGTGAATGATTTACATTCTCAAAAGCTGAGGAAATACAGTGCATACGCCCTCAGAATGAAAGTCCACATTTCCACCAGGTCAGTCCAAGCCCTGCTGAGAGTTAACATATCTACGCAAAAACACTCCACAATTTTTCACTGATCACTGATAGAGTGGGCATCTTTCACTGAGCGGCATGGCGAGATGAGAACATCAGTCAGAGCGGGGTTTGTGTTTGAGGCTGTCGATTTGTACAAAGTAAATAACAGGCTCGCACGGCCAGTTCCAGCATTTAATGTGCCGCAGTTTCGACTCAAGGCGGATCCTAACCCACCGCTGAACAAGGAATCACTTCAAACAAACACAAAACACTGACCTTCATTAAAAGACTCACAAATACATTTTATTGTCAGATAAAATAAAGCTTTAAAAATGTTATTTTAGAAACTCATTTGGTATATTGAACCAGAAATTCTCTTTGGACTGAAACACCTCGTCACATATTGAATGGATCTCGATGAAATTTTCACTCAGTTTTTTATTCTTGCTACATTCAATTTGAGCTGAAAAAAGACGTTTCATTCACATATAAGGTTGTTTGAGCCCATTCCCCTTCTCAGTAGCTGGACTGAATCTCTAGAAATGAATTTTAATCTCGACAGTGTGCATTAAACCTTAAAATAACTTCCAGAATGCAAATTCCAAAACAGACATTCAGCTGCTGTACATGCTTAAAAACGAAGGCTCGTTTTCCCCCAATATAAGAACTCGGGTGGCTTTAGATCACGGAAAGCAATTTGGGAATGTCATTTTTTCAATTCAGTTTTATGGGTGTTCATAAAAATCAAAGATTGCACTTTTAATGTAATTTACTGTGAAAAAAAAGCAAAATAATAAAGTACCATCACTAGGAAGGACATACTAATTAGTATAAGCATATTCGTTAGGTAGAGATCAAAGAGGTAAAAGCTGTCCTGAAGCTTCATCACTTGGTCTGAAGGCTTAACTGAGAACATGAATATCAAGCCAGAGTGAGACAGCTTTATGGTTTGTTAGTAAAGGTCAGGCTGCCACATTGATGATGTGCCTATTATCTGTCTCAGCGGCAATCTGTTTAAAATTACCTCATTATGTTGATGACCAAATCAAGTGCACCCCTGGGCCCCATGCACTCTTCCTTAGATACTGCTTATGCCAAGTCACGGGTTACCAGTGCTGTCATGTTAGACTTGATTGGACCTGTAGGGTGCTTTATGCAACATGTATGCCAGCTAAGCCACGACATGTTATTAATTAAATTAAAGCCCGTTTTGTCAGGCTGCCAGATCACCTTATTAGGATCACAAACAGGTGAGGCTTCAGGCTGCTTTCTGAGCATTGAGTGGAGTGTGCAGTGAGCTAATGTATTAAGTTTTCTGAAAATGTCAACGCCAATGAGAGATACAAGGATGAATTCAGTTACAAAATACGGCGATTATGGCATTTAAAAAAAAAAATATTGCCATAATGATCCCAGAATCCAGACTTATGTTTGCATATCTGAGCCACGTAATTATTGTTTTTTTTTTTACAGCCTTAAATCAGGCCAACACTCAAGAGTGCAGGCGAAACAGCCAAAAGGCCCGTGCAAGACGGGTAGGAAAACAAACATGAAGGGTAATGATATTCCAATTGAAATTTGGTTTCATGCAGTACCTGATAGCATCCAAGCCGCGGCACAACTTTAGATTCACAGTTTAAAAGACGAGCCAAAGCTTGACGAGAAAAATTCTGGCAAATAGATGAATGTGGATGAAGAAATATAAATGAATGCAGGCTGCAGCCTTTCAGTAAGACTTCTTTAGGATATATTCACACAGGTTATAGTGAACTGTGCAGCAGGCATTGTCCATAAAATGACTGCTTTCTGTAGGATTACTGTGAAATGGCTGCACTGTAGACTCGATCTGGTCTATATTAATTAGTGGAGTCCTTGAAGCCAGCACAGTCTGGGAATATTAAAATGCATTACGGAGTAATAAAAACTTCCCTATTATCATCATCATTATGTCTTGTGGTAATTTGACCAACATGCAGGCACATCTTGGCACCACAGAGAGACTAATGCTGTAGAAACAAAAGGCAAACAACCACTTTATCTGACAGCAGACTATGGAAAAATGCCTGGAAGGTTATTTATACTGTTATTTGTATTATTTATAAAAACCTTGCATAAGGAGCACTTTATGTACTTGCTCACCTTCCAGTAACACTTGCTGATTGTGCAGAGTGAAGTGCGGCCTGAAGAAAAACGCACATCAAAATCACATCAAAGGGCTTTCAAGGCGTATTGAATTAATATTCACAGTTTTTCACCTTCAGTATCTCCGCTCTTTTCTTTCTCTCTCTCTTTTCAACCAAATTTAATTCAATTTGTTTGGTCCTTTGTTTTCAAAGAACTGTAGCCCAGAGAATGACTTCATGTAGAACATGTAAGTGGCCACCCAAGTTCTTATTGATCAGGCAATAGCATACTGAAAGACCAGACACTCTCAACACTTTCACAAAAATCAAAAACAGTCAAACCTTGACACTTTACCCACTGAGACCTATACGATTAAATGCCTCTGTGTGAGGGGCTATTTGTTTGGCTGATAACATCGAGCAAACACAGAAACTCAAATGAAAGAACAATCTGGAAGTGGGCCTAAAAATACAACTGATATTTAAACAAAGCAAAGGTTAAAAATGGTCGCACAAACACAACATTGACAGCAAAACGAGACATGCACAAAGTGGGCAAAAGCAAGTCTACAGGGTATAATCACACCGCAGCCACATTAAATCCAGGCTTTTTAGAAGACTGTGCAGAGAACCACCCAGGTAATTCTGACCATCATTAACCTCTAGCTGACCCTAATTCAGCTTCACAATCCCCCGGATTCTAAGGATTAATGCTACATTTAAATAATTAGGGTCACCGATGGACAAACACCACATATACAAACCCTGAGCTGATATGACTGCTATTGAATTTAATAAGACTGCACAGCCACAATGAGCTGTCATCCTATATGGAACTGGTGGATAAAAATAAGGCAGGAAACATGTTGATTAGGGTTTTTCTGCAGCAAGCAGCTCTCTGTTTTATCACAACCCACAAATACTGAATGCCATGAATATACAAGTGAATGTTAAAAGGAACGCAGTCTTAAAGGTGTCTATTATGATAATAATTCAGCAGCAACGGCTCTTAATTATCACACAATAATTTAGGGGCAAGCGCAAGCAGAAGCATTGCTTTAATTATTACAATGTGAAAAAAATAAGTAGGAGCCTTCTAACAATTGGTGATGCAAGTGTAGTAGACAGCAGGGAATTTACTGGCACTTTAAGAAAACAGCAGATGAAATGGTGAAAGCAAAACATACAAAAACATACAATATACACACGTTGTGTTGTAATCAGGGTTTTGTACACCATGGATCAAATTCATTCTTAAGCTAGGCCAGAGAGCTAGCTGGGCCCAGCCCACCCATGAGTCTGGCTTCTTAAAGTGAAAATTAAAAAAGCTAGATTTAAGCCAACAGAGGAAAAAATGCAGAGAAAATAGCAGCACTGTTTCTATCTGCTAATTGAATGGGCAGCCTACAGCCGCCTCCAAGTTACCCACTGTTCACCCCTTCTTTCTTATATTTCCTGCACACGCTCATCCTCATGCTTGGTAGAGTGCGCAGGGCTGCTGATGGTTTCACACGCTTCCACTTAAAGGTGGAGGTGGAAATATATAAGAAACAGGGCAAAACATGGAAGCAGAGCAAGAAGGAAGAAAAGCGGCAGGAAGAAATCCTGGATGTAAACAACTGGTTCTCGTAATTTGCTTTATTTTGTGTTTCCTTTCTCCTCGGGTGGCCTGGAAATCAATATGGTCTGTTGCAATGAGGGATGTCTCCATTTCCAGTTCTGTGTGAGGGGGCTGCTCAGTGGAGGCTTTAATGAGAATACAAGAGACCACCCTTTACAAAGGTCTTAAAAGAGACCAAAATCCCCATTTTTAGTGTCATTATTAGTGATGCAAAAATACAGAATTTCTTTTTTCTCTCTCTTTTTTTTAAATAAATTGCACTTTCCCACTCTTACTGTGCACTTAGAGTGCTTTTACACGACATACTTATTCTATGCATGCATTCACAAACATTTCAATAAACGCACTGTCAAAAACGCGGCCTTGCAGGATTTTGTATTTAACTTTGGTTTGGTGGCTCTTTGCATAACATTAATACAGAATACAGCTGCTTGTGAAACTGCTTACATGGGAGGTAACAAAACATATTTCCCATTTATTTTTTTTTCCTTGTTGGAGGACATGACTACACTGTTGTGTTGGCAGTAGTAACCAGATGCTCGCAGTATTATTTGGATAGTGCATGGCAAATACAAACTTAAGGGCACACAGAGCTGAAGCTGTGCCGTCGTCATCAGGAACAGCATTTCAAGCAGGTGAGCCCGGCAATCAGCAGCCGGAGTTATAATGGCTTGGAAAAGAAAAAAAGTCCCCTAAGGTTTGTAATCTGGAAAAAGAAACTCTCTTTGGATTCGTACGTGTCACACGCACAGTGAGCCCACACAAGTTTAAATAATAATGCCATAAAACTCTTTTTCATTAGGAAAGTTGTTACAAAACGTCAATTGATTTTCCCTCTTTAATTATGTGTCTCGCTCTATGCCATGTTCTAGAACTATTAATCATTTTCCTTATGAATATTCTTCATCCTTTACAGGCCATTTTGTTTTCTCTGTACAGTTTTTTTGTGTGTGTGTATAATTTTGCAGAGCTGGCCTTTTTTTTTTTAATTGTACACTAAATATAGCCTGTGTTTTGATCACATGAATGCCCGTCCTTCAGGCTGGAAGACTGCACCGGTAAAAAATTTGAGAGCTTTCCATGTGTGGACAGACTCTGCTTTACCTCCAATCGTTTAATGAACAAAAATTAAAGAGGAGACTGTCAGATAAGCTTAAATCTCTCATTTGAATTTATACTGTACCACTGGCTAATGGCCAAAGTACACTGAGCAGACACCGCAAAACCCAAGGTATGGCATCCAAAAAATAACCTCCTGCATAACACAAGCTGTTACTTCACTAGCTTTCATCTCATTTGAGACCTGCAGGTGGCATTTGGATCACATTGGTGTACAGCATCAAATTCCCCTTTCAATGTAGCTAATCAATGTTGCACAATGTGCGGTGCGTGCTTCACGGCTGGACCACTATAGTGAAGTTAATGTAAAGTTAAGTAGCTCTTTAAAAGACTATGGTGCGCAGGGTGAGATGACACTTCAAAGAGCTAACTGATCCACACGCTGGAAAACACAATCTGAAAATCTGACAAGTACTTTAGTCTGCTTTAGATGTGCTAATTAGGAATATTGATTCCATATCACAATATTTAAAAAAAACCAGGCCCCTGACAGTCTCTCACCGTGTAATCTAGTGTGAAAGTGTGCCAGCTCACCACTTTCGTGAAGGGCATTTTCTCCCTGAAAGCCTTGATGATATAACGCCTGCTTTGTGTGTGAGGGTATGATTAGGGGGAGTGGAGTGGGTTGGTAAACATTTCTCCTCTCGCATCTATCTTTCTGTCCTTCCTTCTTTGGTCACTACCAATGTCTTTCTAACTATTTAAGGTTAAAATCAGTGTAGCCTTTGGGTCTAATAGCCAAGTGAGTGACAGGTCAGTGACAGAAAACAAATGTGAGCCTTCATCACACCAGGCATCCACATAAACACTCAGCAACCCCAGGGCCACGCTCTGAATTGCTAATTTGTTTGTGATGAGGGCGGTGGGGAATGTGTTTTGAGGGGGGGGGAGACCATGGGTGTCACAAAGTCTACCCGGCTTCCATTTACAAAGTCATCAATTCGGTGTGTTTTTCACTTCACCCACTAGTCCCAGACAGAACGGACAGTTTTGTGTTTTCACCAACACTGATCAGCCTCTGAGCTGCTGGGAGCGGGGATATTAGAGGGAAAATGATCAGCTAGGCTTGGAGAAATGGCTCACTGCTGGGAGGCTTTGATTGACTTCCCCTGGGGAGGGCACTGACTTAGGACTACTTTGAGGTCTCTGTTTATATACTGGGCCACAATGCAGCTGAAAGCAGGTATATATTTTTGTATGTGTGCATGTAACGTTGAAGAATAGGAGTAACAAAAGGCCAACACAGGAGAAGGTGAGATGTCTGGCCCACTCTGTGTGGGATGTAAACGAGTTTTCTATTCTGCGTAGAAAGGAAAGCTGCCTTGTATTTCATTTTTGAGCTCAGAGCTCCAACGTGGAAAATAAAGTGTGTACAGGCTAAAGAAATGAACAACACAACATGAGTAAAGTGTAAGAGCCAATGCAATCCAAGGCTTACGAATCAGGACTGCAAATTCATCTGTGAAGCAAAAAAGCCAAACAAATGCACCACAACTCTTTTTTTTTTTTAACATGCAGTGATACTACAATGGAGTTTTCAAACGCTGAGACACATTGCTGTATGGCTGCACAGTGAGTTGCAGTGAGGGCAGCAAGACATGAGACAAAGATATTGAGCGAAGGAAAAAGAACAGAAGCCTGCCGGTCTGTGGAAAATCTTTGTGCCCAAATGCCACCGTTTGCTTCAGAAACTCAGTCCACTCTCAGACACGATGCACATTGTTTTACTTTCCAAGGATAGTGTTCTGAGAATCGTTCGATTGAAAAAAATTCAGTCCTTCTGAGAATTATCTGGTTTTAAAGTTTTTTGTGTCTGGCTTACGTAGTTGCAAGGCAAAATGCTGCATTGGTCTGGAAATGAAAATCCAATGGTTTTTAAGCACCAGGCCAGCAATTACAGTAGCTGGTGCTCACTTTAGCTCCTGTCCATCACTGACTTCTGACTCATAAGCCATTTTCACATGCACAGCAGCCCTGAATTATTCTAAACATTAACTACCGGAGGTGCACATGAAAGTGTGAATTTCTGATGCAGTCGGATCAGACATTAAATGGCATTTAACCTGACAGCTTTCTAGTCCAAAGTCTGTGTGGTGTCAGATTTGTGTGACAGTAGTGTGGTGCATTTACAGAGACCAAGCAGGTATGCTGCGTCTCCAGATAGTTCTCTCTCTAAAACTAAACAATGTATTTCCAGTAGTGAGAATGAGTCTGTCTCCACTTCAGATCATGCACCTACCCGATTCTCTCAAGACCATCAGTTCATGAGTGAAAACAGCCACGTCCAGACTGACATCAGTGCTTTCAGTGAAACCACAGACAGTTCCTCATTCACGACAACATCTTACCATAATAATCATAGCATATTTATTTATGTCTTAATGGGTGGGCCAATTTGAAAAAAACATCACACAAACATCATCACACATAAAGCCATTATTGAAATTTACATGTTTTTAGAAACATCATTATAAATCCCACTTCTTTTGATTTGTGAGTAAATTTAGATCAACAGCCAAGATGCGAATCCCTTATTATGTCTCTTTTAAAGTCACAGAATAAATGCGTACCTTTTTTGGTGATTATCACTGGCCATACCAACACTACACTATTCCACATAAAATTTTAATTCAAGGCTTACCTGTTTCTTTCTCTTTTAAACTGAAGAGGTTTCTATGTAGCTTGACTATGTATATATATATATATATATCATTGTTACGCATGCAAGATTTTGTTGTTAATGTTTGTAAATGACCGGGGTTTGTGTCATATACAGTGGTATAGCAAACATATTAAAAATAACAAGAAACGTTAACCATACATGTCTTTGCCATACGTGAGTAAAGTGAAAAAAGTCTTGGCAAAAAACATTCATAAAAACAACTTTAGACCAGAAGTCATATGGTTACTTTGTGTGAATCGAACAAAAAACCCAAAACAACACAAGTTTACCTGAACAGGTATAATTGTTCGTATCCATTAACTCAGGAGTACAGAAATTTTAGACAGTATATTTGTCAGTATTTAAGAACATTTAATTTCTCATCAATGACGCACTGTTCAGTCTTTGTTTTTTCACTTTAATTGCAAAAGTCTACCCTCTCACATGTTTTTTTCCTTCCTCTTCTGCAGAGGTTTCAGCATGTCTTCGGCTCTCTATAAGCTAGGTAAGCATCTATCCATTAAAAACAGCTTGATTAGTCCAACAATTGACAAGTGAACTGTGGGAAGTGCAAAACAGAAACGCTGCCGCAGGATGCGCCTAATACATTATAATTGACTCAATCCATGATCTATGCATTTACCGAGCAGAAACAATCTTAAGATAGAGCAGCCAAATTAATGAACCTTGCTCAAATGCTGTATTTGTCGCTATATCTAGCAAGGCCATCGCACAGACATCTCTGTTAGTTTATGCTCCCGTCTAGCCCCACAGAGTATCAAATTACGCCTCTGAATGCGGTGGGACTCGGGATGCAGTGAGGCACACAGTGATTTTGGACTGCCAATGCCCGGCGAATGCTGTGTGGAAGCATGATAAGGCCTAATGAAGCAGACAAGAGCATGTTCCAGGCTTTCGTCAAAATTGAAACTTGCTTTTCAGGAAGATTTTTGCTTTTCTGATGTGTGTTGCTTCCACCAAATATATATAAATTGTAAAAGGAAAAAGGTGGTGAGATTAGGTCTAGATGATGCCAACTAAAATCAATACCACTATTAACTGCCAAATGTATCACGGATTCCTATTTTTAAAACATGTGTGCACAAACTCTACCTTCAAAGCAGATTTTTGGAAAGACCAGATCATCTTCTGCTGAGGTCAGAATATTGGTAGAATAATGTCTTTAAGCTCCTTTTGTCAACTCAGTGCTCACCATCTTCAGCGTCTGGTTTTATCCCTCTCCCGCTTCGCCTTCCTCCAGTGAGAGGAGACTTGTTTTCTGTTGCCAGGTAGAGCTTCCTTCAGCCACTTGGAGAAAGCTACCATGAGCTACCACAGAACACAGTCAAGCCTTCATTTTCACAGATTTCATACGGAGCGCTAAAGAGAAACGGGAACCAATCTAAATGCAGATGTGTCATTATTCGATAGCCAATCAACCTTTGCTTTATAATAATAAGTTAAAGCAAGAAACTTTCCCAGAGCTATAACATTTAAACACCACTTTTATTTGTGTGGCTTTGGTTCTTTTAATCTGCAAAAGTGCAAAACTGAGTCAGTTAAAGAGTCACAATGTTGATGTGACTAATTTTCCCTTCTTAATTTGTTTTTAGTCCCAAAAGGAAACTTCTGAATATCTTGGCATATGTATGGCGATCTATTCATTCATTCATGCTTTGATTTATTATAGTCACAGCTATTTTCTATTCCCAGTGTGGAATAGCAGAAACATTGTATCTCCAAAGGTTGGACAGTAGTCCAATACAAATATAACGTCATGTTTAGTCATACTTATCATGAAAATGTATTATTTTCAAATTATACATGCCCCTCGAGGTGCACTAGAGGGGCAACCATGAAACAACCACCAAAACAGGAATGATTTTGCAGGTGGAGACCACTGACATTTTTTCCCTCTGCATCTTTTTTCACGAGGTTTGCGTTTGTCTAGAGTCAGTGTCACCACTGGTAGTGTGCGGTGATACCTGGACCCTACAGAGATTGCACAGGTACCCCAACTCCTCCAGGATGTCAAATCAATAAGAGCCATTCATTGCCAGAAGGTTTGCTGTGCCTCCCAGGACAGTCTCAAGAGCATGGAGGAGATTCCAGTAGTAGGCAGGCAGTTCCTCTAGAAGACCAGGACAGGGCCGTAGAAGGGCTGGGATGGTCTGGGGAGGCATGTCCCCAGGGACCCACAAACCTCTACAGGCTAGGCACGGGCACCGACTGCCATTAGGCATCAGAATTAAATGCTTGGGCCCATTGTCAGACCCTACACTGTCTTGGGTTTCCTCCTGGTTAACAACAGCGACCGGTCTCATGTGGCGAGAGTATGCAGGCGGTTGCTGGAGGATGAAGGAATTGATACCACTGACTGGCCCCCACACTCGCCAGTAGAACACCTCTGGGGGATAATGTTTAAGTCCATCCGATACCACCAGGTTGATTCTCAGAGTGTTCAGGAGCTCAGAAATGCCCAGGTCCACTTCTAGGAGGGGATCCCACAGGACACGTCCATCGTCTCATTAGTAGCATGCCCTGTCATTATCAGCTATACGTGGGGGCCAGACAGACTGCTGAGTACCGTTTTGAGTTGCTGCAAGAAAATTTCAGCAAAATGCACTAGCCTGCCACATCATTATTTCACTTTGATTTTGGGAGTGTCTTTGAATTCAGCCTTCTGTAGGTTGATAATTTTCATTTCCATCAAACCATGTGAAATCCTTTCATTCCTAACACATTACTCAGTCCGTATCAGTACAGATATCTGGCATGATTTTTTTCCCCATTGAGATCTGATGTGTGTTCAAACTGCTCCTTTAATTATTTTAGTAATGTTCATATGCAGTCATTTAGACACTGTTGTTAGATTAAAACTGTACAAATCCTACCACAGGGTTACTGCATATGTTACACTGGTTTGTGCTGTTGGTAAATGAGTATCTGCCAGTTTCACTTCCATATTCCATTGTCAAGCAAATACTGTTTATTTTTTAATGTCTGGTCAAAATTAGACATTGAATGCAATCACCAGTGGGAGTTATCTGACACATTTTTTCTTGATCTAAAGCACCATCGTGGCTGTAAATCAGCCTATTTCCATTCTACACCAGCTCTCTCATTCTAGACTAATGGCAACGGATCCCTGGTGGTGCTGCATCTTTTTCCATCTCACTGCCAATTGTACAGGACATCTTTCACATTCTGTCTCTTCTTTGACATTGTCCCTTTGGGCTTGCTAAAGAAAGCAAGAAATGCACAATACATAGGTGCAAGGCAAAACTGTCTGAAATACATATTTAAAAAAGAGAGAAGAATATACAGTTCTTGTGGTCATTTGCATACACACTGAGAATAAAAAGCACAGTGTACCAATTACATGTAAAGGTTGTGGGGCTGTGCTGAGCTCTTATATATATATATATTTTTTTTAAAAAAGCTATAATAATTTTATCAGTTTTATTCCATTTTTAATTTTTGGTTTTAGTTTAGTTTCCATTGTGTGTTTGCTTGTTTAAGTTCACTTTCAATTATGAAAATATTTGTTTTTATTAGGTTCAGCATTTGTTTTAGTTCTTTTAATGATTAAAATACAATATTATGCAAACAGACAACTTAGCAAAGAAGCAATTTTAAAATATATCTTTCAGCACCGTGTTGCTAGCAGCCTGTTGTTTAAAATTCATAACTAAATGAAAAAACAAGAAGTGGCAGCCTCAAAAGATATCTAGAGCAGATGAACAGTACCTGAAAGTTGTATCTTTAAGAAATAGGAAAAAATGGATTGATCCATCTTTACTGAAGCCTCGTCAGAGTCTCAGTGGAAGGTTGGCTGTCAAGAAACCATTCTTAAAGAAAGGCAAATGAGAAGAAAAGGCTGAGGTATGCCAAATTACACAAGAACCTGCCTGAAGATTAGTGGTGGCAGGTCTTATGAAGTGATGAATCTAAACTGGAAGCTTTTGGTTCAAATTGTCATCATTAAAATGTATGGAGGAGGTAAGGAGAGGGAACCACAGTGAGTATCTGTAACATCTATAAAACATAGTGAAGGCTCTGTCATTGCATTTCAACCATCTGTGTTGGGAAGCAAGTCAAAATTCATGGAATTATGAATACAGAAAAGTACCATCAGATTATGATCCGCCATGCAAAAAGTATCTGATTGACAACAGCTTCATTTTTCAGCATGACAGGTATCCCAAATACACTGCCAATGCAGTAAAAGCATACTTGGATAGAAGAAAAAGCTATCAGGCATGGACTGGCCTCCCCAGAGCCCGGACCTCAACATTATTGAAGCAGTGTGGGGTCATCTTACACAGAACGGAACAAAAGGCAGCCAACATCCAAAGAAGAGCTTTGAATGTCCTTCAAGAAACCTGGAAAACTATTCCTGAAGAAAACGTGCCCCAAAGAATTCAGCCTGGGCTTGGCAGAATAAAGGTGGCTAAATTTCAAGCCTGTTATAATTGTACAAACTGTTTTTGCCTTACCTCTGGATTTCTGTATTCCATGCATATTTGCACAGTTCAGTAAATTGCCGACTCTATTTCCCATTTTTGTAGCAAAATATAAAGAAATGAGAGGTTTATTGAGACTTTTGCACAGTATTTATGTGGAGTTTTTGCCAGGGACAGAATATAAGAAAAGAATCGGCATTAATTACACACACAGCACTTTGTAAAGACGACTCATGTAGACATATGTCTGGTTCAAAAAGTGATATTCCATCATATTTACTAAGATTAAAACTTAAGACATTTCCACTACATTTTAATCTATCTATCTATCTATATGAACAAATTCAGTTAGTTTTTTTTTAGTTAATTAAACTAACCTTGGTGTTGAGGCCAAGCTGTATCAGCTGATGAAATGCAGGTAATGCTGTATTCAACTGTATCCAAAAAACATTTTAACTATCCGCATGCAGCTGCTGACATGGTGCAGGGAGCCAAACAGAATGCAAAAATAATCAAGCATCCACTCCCTCCCCCTCTAATCTCCATGACTTTCTGCACTATAGCTGATAAAGTCCATTAGAGTGAAGTTAATATATCGAGACTTGACACATTTGGCCTCTGAAGTTAAGGCACCGCATTTCACCCCACACATCATCAGCGAGTTGACGGCAAGAATAATGTGCAGCACATATGGGAGCAGTCCAGTACACGACACAGTAAACAGGCTCAGTGCATGATTCTGAACAAGACATGTCTGTAAGGGGTGTAGTGCACGCCAATCTCATGTGAATAGCTGAAATATGTTACAGTGTGTTATTTACGCTTCATGACAGGATGGGAACGCAAACATGTTGCTCTGTCATGCAGGCAGTGGGAGATTTACATCAGCGTACCATGAAGAGCCATCTGAGAGGAGGATAGATTGTGTAGAATTCAAGAGAAGCTTCCTCCCCGTAGACTGCGCCTTACGTCAAGTAAAGCCCTGTTAACATTCAAATCATGAGCCTCTTGGCTAGTTTTAAAAAAGAAATGTCAGGTCATTATAGATCGCAATTTTTGCCAGGGTAAAATGAATACATGAAACCTTTATTACCCACAAGGCAGAGCAGCAACAGAGAAAAGACACCTTCAGAATAATTCCTTTCTTCTCCTGGTTTACTGGTCATATCATATGCTCACCCAGCCCCCTCTCCCCTTCTCTCCACTCTTCTTTTACAAGTTCCTGGGCCAGTCATGTCAGGGTCACTGCCTAATCACATTAGGGCTTGATCAAAGTTGCAGGAGCAAGGAGGAGAGCAAGAGAACCTCATTTCTCACAGTGCCGGGGATTA
>VUQK01029770.1:15315-40870 GCA_015106715.1 Bujurquina vittata | reverse complement strand
TATGGGATTTTTTTTTTTTGGGGGGGGGGGTGTCTGTTTGTCTTTCCTCACTTTTCCCATTTCACTGATTTGCCAAGTTGTGAGAAATGCCAGCAGTGATTCTCACTGGAGACTAGTGCTGGTGACAGTCTGTGAGCATGTTTGCAATAAATACGCACTCACTGCCGTGTTTCTAACACTTCAGGGGACACGCATTCGTTTCAGAATGAGCCTAACTCGAAGTCTTTACTTTAAAATAATGAGCAGTGATTTATATTATGGATGTGCAACTGCTTTTTGTTCCTCTCAGAAACATGGGTCTAGAGAGAGGTGGGACTCCACGCAGTCATTAAGTCCACATACACACACACACACACACACACACACACTGAAACACTGTTTATTACTCATCATTCCTTTTTGTTAACACTGCAATGACTTTGTAGCCATTTTCTAATAGTGCAACAACATTTTTTCAGCTTGATCAGTCTGATTAGAAGACAGCTCTTTAATCCTGCTCCCCACCCAATGCAGCAAAGTCTTCCTTCCATCTTTTCCTTCCATCACAGCTGCTGTGGGAATGTAGAGCTTTGTCTTTCCGGGCATCTCAGGAGAGTCATTGTTGACTTTAGCAGTAAGTTTACTCTGCTGTCAGCTCCACATCCAGCCAGCGTTTCCTCTCTGCACCCTGAACAAGCCAGTTAAGAGCTGGATTGCCGGGTCCAGTGAAAGAAGAAAATGCCATCAGACATTAGAGTGTGCAGTGTTCCCAGCTAAGCTGGCAGTACCAACACCTCACCATGGCTGCTGTGTGTGTTTATCCTCTTTTATCCTCTCCTTGTCTGAATGTGTAGAGACTTTTCCCTCCCTGCTTTGGGGCATCACTGTCTTTCCCAAAGATAACTGTGACAGCAGAGCTGCGAGAGGCGCAGCCCTGTCCATACGAATGAAGACAAATATCTCCCAGCCTTGAGCCAGATGTGGCTCTGACCCCTCTGACCTTCCCTTTCCATATACCCAGGATGGATGCAGGGCAGATCTTGTTGCCTGATGGGTCTCTCTGAGACGGGACGGAAGACAGGGAATAGATGGCTTGCGTGCATATTGAGATTAACCTCCAAGCACCAAGCTTGAGGGAGACAGCAGACACAGCCTGTTAGACTTTTCAAATTTTACAAAGTGTGACTAACTGATGAAGAAGAGGCTCAGAAGACAATGAGGGACCTTTGATGGCTTTGTGAAGCTGGAGGTTTTCAAGGTTTTCTACTTCTTGAAGCTGCTGCCAGTCTTTCATCCTCTTTTACCCTTTCAATGAATGTTGACAATCAATGCAAAACTTGAGTCCATGCTTTTTTTTTTGTTTTGCTTGTTTGTTTCTTATGGGGCTGCACAATAAGTGGCTCCATACTGTAGTAGTTCAAATGTTTTCCTAACAGCCAAAAGATCCCCAATATGATCTTGGGAAGAGACCAGATCCCTCTGGGCTTGCATCAGGAAGAGCATCCGGCATAAAAATCAGACATGTGGCGCTAACCCACTGTGGTGACCCCATGTGAATACGGGAGCTGCCAAAAGTAGCTGCTGTTATTTTGTGATGATACGTCGACTTTAATTTAACTTTGCATGCCTTCTCTTGAATAACAGCCAAGTTTGGGTTGCCAGGTTGTAAATCCCTTTGTTTAGCATTCGTCTTTCCTGTTTGGTAATTGTACATTTATACACGATAACCTGTTGATAAATACTGAATGATTTGATTCAGTACAGCTGTTTTCTGGGCAGTGCAACGGTTAGCACCATTGCCTCACTGCAAAGAGGTCATGGGCTTGAATCCACCTCCCAACTGCATGCAGTTTGCATCTTCTGGCCCCCTGTGCCTGCTTTTGTATTCTGACTTCTTCACACAGTCCAAATATACACTAGGTTAATTGGCTCGTAGTGTGAATGACTGTGTGTTTTAGGGGTAAAGGGATTTTTAATAAGCTCTCAACCACTGATGTAAAAAGCATGCAATTACAGTACTTTGTTAGACAGTAAGGCTATGGGAGTTATAAACGCATTAGGAAGCGGCCTTACTAAATACAGGAAATATCAGAGAAATGTAAGCCTGCTGTCATTTCTAGGCATGTTTCATCACATAATAATTGCTTGAATCCATCACCAATTAAAGGTATAACAGGGCACAGCTACAGAATGGTTTGTCTTCATCTATTGATTTCCTCTTACTCTATATTGCCTTCCCCCCCACTGCTGCTGGATCACGTTTCTTTATTTTCTTCTGACACGGAAAACTTGGCATTCCTGATTCCCAGTGTTGTGGTGGTGGACCCAGCTGTGTGAGGACGCTTCACACAGTATTTTTAATATTAGGTGGGGCTGGGTGAGCTCATACTGTGGGCTGTTTTTTGTGCGTGTGCGTGTTTCTTGTAGCACAGAGCGACTAAGATGAGAAATTTCAGCCTCAGCTCTGTTATGCCTCTGGGGTGTTATTGCGCTGCTCCGATTTCTTTGCTGGTGTCTGAGGCCGTTTAAAGGCTGTTATGGATTTTGGAGACGGGTCCTTTCAGGCTAATGTATTCTGACTTTTTCTTACGCCACTGATTTATTCGCACACAGAATAAGTCATAGTTGCAAAGGTCATCTGTGCGAATCAAGAGATGAATATTCATGCTGCCACAAACTCTTCCTTTCCCCTCATGAGCAATTCAGCTGCACTGCTTAATTTACTCTGGGAGAGCCGAAGGCTCCAAGTTTCGATGCATTATTTAATATGCATAGGCAGAATTATGAGTCTAAATATACAGTGAGAAAAAGCATGTTGCAGCAAATGTGCAGATTTTATTCAGAATGTGGATGAAGCAGATGTTGTATTGAAGAAATTAAAGGATCCCCATTTGAATGAACAGATTACGTCCTCCTTATACAACAATTCTGGTTTTATTTGGCCAGCATTTGATTTTAATTTGGATTCATATCTTTATACGCACCCCCCCCCCCACATTCAAATCTGCAAATTAAGAAATAATAGAGACTGCTTCTGGAAAGGAAAAAGATCAACGATGAAACTGCACTGACCTCCATTATAAATTGCTGAAAGGTCAGAGACATATATTGTCTCTGATGAAACCTAATTATCTGCATGGTTGGACACCATGTTCGATCAATGAGCTGCCATTTTTCATGAGAGACAGCAAAATCACACATATCACATGTATTGAACTGAGGTGGTAGAAATCTAGTAAAAGCACAAAAACACAGCTGTAGCTCCTCCTGCGGCTCTCCCATCTTTGTTCTGAGCATCGCCCACCAGACGGGCATTTGGATGAAAGTCCTCTACTGAACCTATTAACCACACCATATTCTGACAAGAACTTTTTTCCTGTAAATATCTGAATCCAAGATTTGAAAAGAGCATTGACTGCACAAAAGATTCCTGTCATGAAATCTGAAAGCCCAGTGAAGGCCAGGAGGCTAGTTCCCTCTCAGACAGCTGAAATTACAAAAAGCTGAGAGGTTATTCTGTGAATGCTTGGGAGGAGCATTCACAGTATTGTTGTTGTATCTTTACTTTTTTTATTATTATTATTATTTATTATTCTTCTGTAGGTTTTTTTTCCAGTGCTAATAATGTCAGCTACGTTTATGCTACAGAAACCGTTCTGGCTTCAAATTTTTCAGCTGAAAGATTTCTCTCTAACCTGCCGCTGTGTCCACAGCATTCACTCTCCAGCCATCATTTGACCATCAGAACGTAGAGCCGGTTCTCTACTTTCCAACAATGTGTCCCTCAGCTCTGACAAATGTACACTTTTCAAACTGTGAGGGTTCAAGCACAGACAATACCCTCCTCCTCCTACATCCGCCCCTATAGTAATTTTCGAGAGATGATTTTCTCAGAACCCAAAACGAGTGCCTTTTTGAAACTGCTCCCGTGACTTCATTTTTGAACACAGAAAAATAAAAATGACACCACTGTTTAGAGCCGGTCCTTGTGACGCTCACAGTTCAAAAATGATTTTGACAGGAGCTACGGATTTTGATGTAGAAGCATTTGTTTGACGGGTGCGTCGAGGCAAATTCAACAGGGCTCTGCCACAGTGGCTGCATTTTCAGTTGGCAGATCAAAGTGTGTAGGGGCATTCTGATTGGCTGATGATACTTCAAAGTGATTTGTGGAGCATGTAAGTGCTTCGCATTTTTGGGCATTTTCTTCAGGAAATGCGTTTTCTATAAAGGTGATGAATATGAATGTATTTTCTGTTCTATTAATTATCAGATTATAATAATTAGATTAAACGCTCTGTTTGGCCCCATATTTTCTCTTTTTAGGACGTGGAAGCGCCAAAAATGCCTCACATTAATTAAACCGATCAACCTTTAGCCAAAAGTAAAATATTTGTTTCTTAAATCGAAGTATAATGACATAGCTTCTCAAATCTGATCCAAGTGCAGCACTGGGTGGAGGTCCTTAGCTACCCTCCACCCCTGATTTGAATGCTTTGGCAAATACAAATAAGGGGGAGCTGCTTTGGTTTTAAAGGGGAAGAGGTGATGTTCTTGTAGGTAAAACCAAACAGTATCGCTTCAGTGACGCGCAGAGGGAGTAAAACCAAAGCATAACCGTCAATTAAAGGTTGGAAGGACCAGAAGTCGAGATATTCATATCTCCCATTCTTTCCTTTGTTTCCCCAATGATCTGCACCCAGGCGTGCATGTCAGCTGCTCGTTGTGGATTGGACATGCTCTCCTCATTACAGCCAGCGGATGGATAACGCGTGCGTGTGCGCGGTGCGCGAGTGTAGGGAGATGATATGACTCGGCGCTAGGACCGTGGCTGTGTCAGTGCGCAAATCCCAGCAGAGAGGCAGCGCTCCGGCAGAAGAGGCTGTGCGCGCAGAGACGGAGGCTGTCTGTGTGCGCTGCGGTTCAACCATCACCGGCGTGGGAGGCTGCACCTTCTACGGCGCACGGACCTGAACCTGCCGGGCTGCGGAGCCCTCCATATGGGCTCACCATGCGAAGGATACGGGCCAACGCCATCGCGATTCTGACCGTTGCATGGATCTTAGGGACGTTTTATTACCTGTGGCAGGACAACAAGCCCCAGTCGTCGCCGTCGTCGTCGGCTTCGCAGACTCGCGGCAGGGGCCATGGGCAAAAGGTGGTCCCCGGTCGGCTGGAGATTCACCGGGATGACAGGACCATCCCGCTGATAGTGAGTGAGCGCGACTGTAAGGGATAAAGAGGAAAGGGGGGGGATGAGAGCGGCGCTGTTGCTGGAGGCGCCGAGCTGCAGGAGAGTGTGTGCTGCATGTTGATGTGCATGTGTGTGTGTGAACGCTGGGATGATGAGGATGGAGGTGGAGGTGGTGGTGCACAGCTGAGTGTCACAGTTGGAATGGACATGTAGGCTGCTGCAGGCATGAGCACCGTCTTCACCCTCGTCAGGTGCACGCAGCCTGCAGAACAACCTACAGCCTTGTTTTGTTGCGTTTCCCCGCCTTTCTGTGCTTTATTCCCGACGCCTAGAGAACCTCAAGTACCCATAAGAGGCTTTCCATAAGTCCCGCGCGTCGTGCGCAAACGCCTGGTAAACCATATTATGCAGCGACCTTTCCCGGATAGCACATGTGAGGTGAAAAACACGCGCTTTCAGGTGGGGCAGTGTGTCATTAAAGGGCCTGTTTCCGTCAGGTCATGTCTGTATTCGCCTGTTGTTGCCTGGGCGAAGAAGGAAAAAACAACCTCTGCTACATATTGTGACTGCAGGTGTGGTGGTCGCCAGGCTTGGCTCTCAGTAACACAGCCTGCAGACAGAGTCTGAACAGTATATGCTGGAGCTGGCTGTGTGCCAGCTCAGATTAGAATATCTGGTCTAGTCGGGCTGCAGGCTTTGTGTTGTATTTAATGTGAAGAAAAGCAAGACCTGTAGTTTGTGCCTTTAGAGCAGTGCAGAAAAATAACCTTGTGCCCAGGAGATAAGGGACTGGTCACTGAGTGAACATAAATCAATAATAGCTCCTTTTTAATCTTTGCAAAAGGTGGAAAAGTTTGAGTGCATCTTTTGCATGAATTATCAGAGATTCATTCAGTCATTTTTAAAATAAAAGGGAATCTTAATAGAATATTTTAAGGGCAAATGCATAACCAATCACTTTTCCCCAGATATTTATGCTACTACCACTCAATAAGCAAATAGAAAATTCACTTAAGTGAGTATATTTAGTTCAATTTTGAGGAGACAGGGATTTTTCTTGAAATACGGCACACTCCAGCCTCTTTCACAGTTTACTAGACCAATAAAATTGCCTCAGATGTGGCCGGGCTTGTGTGCCAACATGTCAAGGTGTTTCATTCCAGCAGCGGCCAAATCATTAAAGCATTGCTTGCAGGATTTATTAATTCAGGGCAAATACCAAACAGTCCGGCCGTTGTGGCATCTATGCAGGAAGGCCCTCCGAAGCAGCGTGTAACGAGAAGGAGAGAGTGAGCTGTGGTTTGCATTAGTGTGTGAACACAGGCCAAGAGTATGGTGATGATCGGAGGATGCGTGCAAACAAATATGGAAGCAGTTTAAATAATCGTGGTTGTGATTGCAGTTAGAAGAGAGGGAGGTGTACAGTATCACTTCCCCGTCATGGACTTCAAGCTGATGCCATAAACTAAACTGCTGGTGAACCACAAACAGGCATTACTTGCAATCAGATCGTTCTTTGACCTGTTTGCTTTAGTTTGGAAAGTGAAGCCTTTTCTGTTTGTAATCTTTGATTTACTCAGTGGGGTCGTTCACCTTTATCACCAAACTGAGATTTTCTAGCTGTAGTTTGTCCGGGTAATCTGACCTGAAGCTCACAGGCTGCCAGCTCAGCACAGCAGGGTCCCACGGTTCAGCAAGAGCAGGCTGGTACAGAGGAGGGCTTTCTTTCTTTCTTTCTTTCTTACAGACTTCCCTATTTCTAATTTTTCCCTTCCTTCCTTTCTCTTTGTCATTTCCTTTCTTCCTTGATCTTTCCACTCATCCTTTGTTCTTTCCTTGTTTCCTTTGTGTCTTTCTTTCTTTCTTATGTCATTCTCTGCAGCCCTCCTCTTATGTTTCTTTTTCTTGCCTCTTATGTTCATTAGCTGAATTTGATTCACTAATGACATCATCTTTGAAAGCTGTTTGCACTGGCTCTGCTTTTTTTTCTCCATATTCCCCCCATTGCGCCTCTTAATTTCTCAGCATTGCCGTTGTTTCTCCACAGTTACCAAGTGTGTGAACATCGTTCTTCATCTAATTAAATTTTTGGCGTTCACAGTAATCAACAGCCTCGCGGACCTGCACATAACGTGTCATCATAGAGCCCGATCGGCCAATTACGTTGTCATTTTCCTTGCAACAAGCACCCCTGCTATGTCTTTCATACATGCGGTCATGTTTCTCACATTTTAATGTATGAATAAGAAGTTGTCAGTTCCTAGAAGTAGCTCATGCTGCTGGTCTGAATGCCCAGATATTATTATTATTATTATTATTTTTGGACAACCTTTATTTCTGACGTATGACCACATCCACTTCATGAGAGAACTGTGCTGTTAACAGTCTTCTCTCAGCTAGGATTAACTACATATTCCATTACAGTGATGCATACAGAACTTGAAGACTATGTGAGAGTGCAGAGCTCCACTAATGCTTCGCCGTTTGGCAAGTTTTCACTATCCGAGCACATAATCTTTTAAAGCCCTGATAAACATTGCAAAAATACGCAACATTCCAAGTTACTGTTCAGAAAAAAAAGCCTCCTTTGTTCGTATTCTTCAAGAGTTTTAGGTCCAAAAGCCGTCTAATCTGCTGAGTGTGTGTGGCTTGTTTAAATTTGATTGTGCACAGCATAAACCCTGTTTCTGTCCAAAGAAATGCATGACATCATTTTTTCCAACTGACATCAAGACAAATAAGAAAAAGGAGCCAATGCAGAAAAATCTGCATAACTGTTCCAAACTTATGTGTTCATATAGTATCCTTGATAAGCGCTAAGCTTTTCTTACACCCTAAAAGTCTGCTTTCTTTGCATTACAGACTTTTAGGGTGTAAAAAATATTGGCCTTTCTCCTCAATGTATACATATTTTAGAAACATGTTAGATTAATATTGAAGTGAAAACATAGCTCATCCCTACACAATCATCTTTTTAATTGTGATACTATTTTGCTACATGTACCACAGTCAACTAAGAGTAATGCAAACAGTGGTGTTTGAGCTGATTCACAATTTCTAAATTGCCCCACCCCGGGCAATTTAGGGGTTTATATCCATCGATACACATGGATAAAAGTATTAATATTTGAATTCAGGTGTTTTCAGTCCCATTGCCACAGGTCTATAAAATCAAGTATTTAGCCACACCGTCTGGCTTCGCAAACATTAATGAAAGAACGGGTTGCTCTAAAGAACCCACTGAATGTGAGTGTGGTGCTGTAATTGGACCCCACCATCCTATTAATCAGTTTGTAAAATTTCTTCCCTCCTAGATATTCCCCTATCAGTTGTAAATGGCATTACTGCAAAGTGGAAGTGTTTAGAAACCACAGCAACTCAGCCAGAGCGGGGTCACCGAGCGCTCAGGTGCATAAAAAGTTAACAGTCTGCTGACTCGGTGCGTGCAAAGCTCCAAACCTTCTCTGGCATCAACAGCAGCACAAATACTGCATGCTGGGAGCTTCACACACTGGGAAGCTTAATGTGTAGATGGCCCAGTACTTTTGTCCATATAGTGTGTACATGTATCTGTATCTTTACTTCTACCTTCACTTGACATTGTGTCTTATAGTTTGTGTGACAGAAGAAAATATATTAAATTTTATGTGGGTTTAAAGAAATAAAAGGTTTGAAAAGAAATGATCTGCACAATCATGAATTTTGTAATGACTGTGGTCAATGAGATTTAGGATATAACACAGTTTGCAATCTTTTTAAATAATTAGCTGTGGGCATGCAAACTACCAAATATGCAAGCCTGGGAATTTTCGTCATTTTTGTTAACTAGCAGAAATATTCTTTAGAGGAAAGAGCCAGCTTTGCTGGTGAAGGAAATTACTTCAGTTTGTTGCCTAAGCAATAATAATAATAATGTTATTTACTGAGCACACAAAGTGCTTCACATATGGGCTCAAATAAAATATATTCAAATTAGTATACACACCTACATAGATGTTCTGTGGACGCACTCATCTGTTACCACAGCCACAGCGGGGCTGCGTCTCCAGGCAATCAGGCAGATTGCACTTGTGTGTGTGTGTGTGTGTGTGTGTTTGAGACTTGTTAAGTCTTTTAACTCGGCCTGAAAGAGCGGACATGTGTTCATCTTCCAGAAGAAGTTCATGTTTAATTCAGTGGACTGAGCCTCAAAGCGCCGTCTGTTATTTATGTCTTAATATCCTCTGAGTACCTTTTTTTTTTTTTGTAGCTTTTAATATTTACTCATGATGATATTTGACGATAACCAAGGGATACAGCACAGGTGATTTTGGCAAGAGATCACAACCACACGAAAAGTAAAAGTGTCAAAATATCATGTTATGGTAGAAGAAGTTACTCGCATAGTAATGATTTTCACATGCAATATATAACAGTGCAACATCTACAGTATACTCGTTAAACCTTCCCACTTGTTTTGCAGATTTTCTTGTCCGTGGCCTGACTCTGTCATCTCAGCGCTCTTGGCTCCGGCCCATGAAGATAAATTAATAGCAGTGACAAATATAGGCCTGTAGCCCCGATTGTGTCCCCTCTAAGATGATTTAGAGACTGCTAATGGACAGGTTGTTTACCTTCACTGATGATAACAGTTTGGGCTTTACGAGCATGCATTACATTGAGTGTCTTTGCCCTAAAAAGCTAGAGCTGTTTTTGTTCTTTGCTTTTAAATGACTGTAAATGCAACAGAATTATCTGTTGAATTAACACAGTTTTAATCATGCCACCATATTTCCATCTTAACGAGTCAAGTATACTTAATCAATCATGATTATATTATATGAAAAAGACATTTTTCAGTTAAATTTCATTCAGTTGTGTAAGTTTATTCACTTTTCATTGAGTCCAGTTTGCTTTTAGTAAATTAAGAAACAATTGTTTCAATTCACTCAACATCAATCAAATACTTAAGTAAAATAGACATAATAGTTTTATGAATCATGACGTACTTTGTATAACAAGTGTCAGTCTTCTTGTTTCTATTAGACTTTTTTGCATAGATAACAAATTTTACCAAAGACAAATTACTTACATTATAAAAGTATGCCACACATCCAAAAGCTGTTATTTTTCTTGAATTTAAAGCTTTTAGGCTTTTGGGGCTTTTTCTTTTTATACTCCTACCATCAGCAAAAGGCTTCTGAAATTAGGATCAGGATTAATCCTGTTTTGCATATAGAAGACTAATATTATTAGAAATCTATCTATATCTAATTAGCATGATGTAAAGAAGATAGAAAATTGAATTTCCTTATTATGGTGTAATGCACAGGATGCACAGAGGGAGGTCAAAGCTCTTGATCATCGTTTTAATGATCATTTGACTGGGTTGAATTAAATTATACACTCAGATCAGCATGATGAGATCACTTCACATATATTCAACATCACGTTTACATCTTTCTGTTTGGGTCTAACTATATATAATAGAAACCTATTCAGTTCACATATAATTAACCACTGAGCTGTTTCAATGAAGCAACCTTAAACTTCCTTTTTCTTCTTCCTTTGAAAATGTAATAATTCTAGCTGAAATGTCTAAATTGTGCACACTGTGATTTATTAAAATGATTCTATCCCAATAAGTCTAAAGAGCTCATGTTCAGTATGTACTAGCTGCTAGCTGGCCCAGTTTAATCCCACACATGCAGATTCTTCCAGCGGGCATTGAGGAACATCAGCATTGATTCAGAATAATGCCATTGGGACTATTTTCCCCTGCTGGATGCAGTTTGTTTAGTTTGGTGCCAACATAATATTTGTCAGAGTTTTTGCTTGAGGCTGCTTCTTCCCAAATTGCCATTAACCGACTAATAATGTCAAAACGATGAGCTAAAAGGCAATTAACTGCAGTCAGATTCTGAGCTTCACATCACCTGGTCCATTGTTAACAAAAAAATATAAATTACAGCTTTAAAACCAGAGGTCTCCCAGCTACTGTACAGTTATATTAGTGTACCCTTCAGCTGTCTTTCTCTGTAGCTGTGCAGTGCAGATATATTTGAGTGTGAATCCTTGAGGCTTTCGGGGTCATGCTGCTCCTCTGGGGTGACTGAAAATGAGGTCAGTCTCACCTGAAACTCTTCGGGAGCTTTCTCTAAATCCCTCGACTTACACCGACCTTTAATAAAGCAGCGCAATACAAACCCGCTGCCTTTCTGTCTCTGTCCATTTTGCTGTTGCATCTCTAATGAGGGCTGCTCTCATCTCCCTTTATGTATTCATCAGCTGTTTTAACCTCCCACTCACCCAGGCTGTCAGCGAGTGTTAAAGCTCCTTGCGGAGAAAATCCATTAATTACTGAGGATTTATGGACTATGTATTCCGATTTGATGAGTGCCCATCCCATTTTGCCCTGTTAGCACTGACACGGTGACCTGAATAAGAAAATGGCATTTACATTTTAATCATTTGGCTGATACTTTTCTTCACATTGCATTCAAAGTTAAAGCAATTTATTTATTTATATTTTTGGCTTATTTAGCAGGGGCACTGCACATTAATAATCATGGCAGCAAATGTGCCAGAGTTTGCCAAGAGGGTTTTGGGAATGTCCCTGGACAGATGTTACAAAGTCACCCTAAGACAGACAAGGATGTGAGATCACATTTAGTTAGTAAAAACCATCATACAGCACAGCACAGGGGCATGAGAATATCAGATAAGCTGTTTTCAGTTTTCAGGGTTCTTGGAGTTGTTTTTTTCTCTTATCCTGTGGAGGATCCTAAATCCTGAATTGTTCCCAAGACAGGCATCTTACAGAATTGTTAAGACAGACTGTTAAAAGAAGACAAACTAAAGTTGGTGTGTCACTTTCAGCAACATTATAAAAGTGAAGGCTGTTAGGGAGCAGAGTGTTGACACTCAAAACAACTTGTGCAGCTGTGTTTTCACCTTTGTGTACATGCCTGAGTGACAGTGACAGTTTCCTGTGTGAATGTAATTTAAACCACACACTTGCACACTTTTGAGCATCAATCATTCACAATATCCCTTGTTTTCTCCTCTCTTTTAACGTCTTCTGCAGGTGACCCAGCCCCCTCGGGCCGAGCAGCAGGGCCAGCTGCTGGGCAGCTTCGATGAGAAGGCTTACTTGGTGGCGAAGCAGCTGAAACCGGGCGATGACCCGTACAGGGAGCATGCCTTCAACCTGCAGGAGAGCGACCGGCTGGGCGGAGAGCGAGCCATCCGAGACACTCGGCACTACAGGTGAGCAGGGTCAGTCCAGGTGCTGTCTGCCTGCTCTGATCTGCACAAGTGGATCAGGGGCTAATCCTGTATGAGCTGAACACTTGAGATAGTCAGAGATCTGTCTGAAAAGCTGATTTTATGTTGGTATTTAGTCACCTGACCTGCGGCATTTACGCTAATCTGCTGTGATTCAGACAATGACGTGACTTAAACCTCATTTTGCCAAACTATAAGGAAGATTGAATATTGCGTTTCGCCAAATAAGTTGGACCTTGTGTTGAAACTTTTTGCAGTTCACTGGGTCAAGATCAAGACTGACTCTTCAGACACGTTTTTTCCCCTAAGTTTAGTGGCCTTGGCTTTTTAGTACCTTAAAATATTAGAATTCTTAAAAAACACTGCAGTGGTTACTACAGGCGCTGCTGCAATCTGCTACCATCTCACAGCACTAACGAACCTTCTTCACAGTGTGTATAACGTCTCCTCCAGTCTTTGTTGAAGGAAAATAAACCTTCAGGTTTTTTCTCAGAACACAGTTTGCCTCTTTTGAGCTTTTTTTTTATTCATATTGCTAAATCCACTTATCAACACTTGTTGGGCTTCTTTATATCTGGCAAATGCCGCTAACTGGCAGCCAACTAACAATTTATTTTGTTTGTGCCGAGTAGGTTGCTCCTTTTTAAAGCAGCGGTCTGCTCACCGTTTTACTGAAGCATAAAATTACAGGAACTAACACAAATGAGTCACAAACAGAAGAGGATAATAGGCAATAAGCAAAGCGCAAGCTCTGTTACGAGCAGGTAGAAAAATGATTATACACACCAAGTAATTTCCCTGTCAAATTACAGTAAACTAGTGACATCTAGTTTCACTGAATGAAACTGCTGTTTAGAGAGTAGGTACTGTATTCTACAACAGTTTTTGCTGGAGAAAAAAATACTTGCTGTACTGTAAAAAGTAGGAGCTTTACAGTATAATTCTGCTCAACGCATGTGAACAGATAGCCTTAACCAACCTACTGTTTAAACCTTTTGTTTGCAAGAGCCAGTCAGTCAGAAGAAAGCTGGCCCAAACGGCTGTTTTTTGACCTGTGAAATCATATTATCGCAGAGAAATTAGTATAAAAGGTCAAAGGTCAAAGAACTCTTTATTATCCCCAGGGGGCGCAAATAGTTTTGCAGCTAGCAGTGACATTAAAACAACAAAACACAACTGCAGTCTCACATATATAAAAATACATAAAAATCACCCTGTGTTATTTAATAACCCTATTGCCACATTAACGAATGAGTTTTTGAACCTATTGGTCCTTGACCGTGGCACCACATATCTGCAGCCTGAGGGAAGTATCCTGAAGTGGCCACAAAGAGGCTGGAATCAGCCAGGATTGAGCAGGCTTTTCTTAGGGTCCTGACCTTGTACACATCCCTCAGGATGTTCAGGGAAACCCCTGCAAGCTTGCTGCAAAGTTCAACAATTTCCTGGAGACGATTTCTATTCCTCAAATTAGTGTAGTCTCCGATGTGCTTTATTGCACACGGCATCAACCTGTGGCTCAAAAGTGAGTTTATCATCAATCAGGGTGCCAAGGTACTTATACTGATTACCCACCTCAACTAATTGGTTGTTGATGGTTACAGGAGAAATGATGACAGGATTTGTCATCATTTCATTTGACATATTGTGACCTATTTGTTAAAAAGTCCAGGAACCAACGTATCAGTCTGGGACAGATGTGCTAAAATAGCAGGTGCACCTTCCAGATGTGACAGGGTCATATTTAGTAAGGTGCTAATAGCATCATCCACGTTTAACGATCTTAGAGCATTAACTTTGGATACAGGACCGATCAGTGAGTCCTTCCAAGTGCAAGGGACACTGTGGAGCTGGAGGGATGCTGCAAAAATAAAACAAAAACTATCTGCCAACAGCTCAGAGCAGTTCTTAAGTATCCGACCTCCAATCCCATCAGAATCAGGACTCTTCTTTTCTTTTATGTCCATTTTAACTATGACAAAAGTCAAGCTTTCGTCCCCGTTCTCCCTACTTCTTGTGATTTCAGTAACGCTGCTGTTTTGAGTGTTTTACAAATAAGCCCCACACTGAGGATAATAACTGTCCAGATGAGAATGATCCCTACAGGAGTCTTGGTCATAAGCATTTGCATACAATATCTGAATATTGCAGTGAGTCTCTGAATAATAACTTCCTCAGGCTTAAATTTCTGTGCATTGATTGCATGCTAAGACAAGGTAATAGGACTCGGTGATATGCTGTAACATTGCACAGAGGCTTGCAGTTTGCTTCAACAGCACCAGCTTTTTACAGTATATCACTGTACAAATTCCCTTTTTACAGCAGTGGCTTTGTATCATCTGTTTATATAAACTGAACTATTTATACAATGTTTATAATAATAAACACAATAAACATAAGCTGCTGTTGCATTTTATTCTTATTTCATTACAAAAATGACATTAGTATCTCGTGTAATTATATCAAATGGCAGCATGCTTAATACAGTAAATGAATACCACTATGTACTTACAAATTAAACAAATGCTGAGCTTATGCAGTGACTGTTAATCCTTGGTGGATATATTTAGTTGCCTTTATTCAGAAACACATTTTTTTCCCTGTTTTGTTGCTTCAAACAAAGAGCGATTTGTTTTACAATTCAGCAGTGTATGATATTTCATTTTAATGCCTTAGGACCTAGGCTTCATGCTCCCTGCAACAGGTAGCCGATTAAAGCAGAGAGTCAGATATCTATGCAACTGTTGCTGGGCAACTGGATAGTTCCGTGTCACTACAACAACAATGCTGAAACGACTCCGCGGGGCACTGCGGCCAATCACATCTGCCCAACGCTGTGTCCAGTATGCGTGTGAATCCAAGACACACAGGCTTGTATTCAACACA
Organism: Bujurquina vittata; assembly: GCA_015106715.1. NCBI lineage: Eukaryota > Metazoa > Chordata > Actinopteri > Cichliformes > Cichlidae > Bujurquina > Bujurquina vittata. The sequence goes on along the minus strand of VUQK01029770.1, from coordinate 25,545 downwards.
CCCAACGTTCTCACCCTCGTGTCTGCCCTCTGTCTGCAGGTGTGCAGCTCTGACCTATGACACAGACCTTCCCTCCACGAGCATCATCATCACTTTCCACAACGAGGCCCGCTCCACTCTTCTTCGCACCATTAAAAGGTATTGACACAAGTGTCTTAATTAGACAGGAGAAATTAGGCCAACTTGGTGCTTCCTCTAATCTTCTCCGTCTCTCATCGGTCTTCTTCTCCCTCTCAGTGTCCTGATGCGAAGTCCTCCATCTTTGATTCAAGAAATAATCCTGATAGATGACTTCAGCTCTGACTGTGAGTTCACTGTTAGTTTTTTTCCTTCTGCATTGCTGGTCAGAAAGACTTCAAGTGCATGCTGGATAACTATCGCCCTGTGCCTTTTAAACGTATAAATAGCCAACTGTTTAAAAAAGCATGTTCGTATTGAGTTTTCAGCTTGCTTCTGTCTCCATGACAAAACAGCTTAGTGGTTGTTGTGAGAAAAGAATAAATTGAAGCTAACAAAATAAAGGAATTGAAAATGGAATTGAATATGAATCTAATATGGAAGCTAAATTTGCGTAAAGATTTTGTAATTTGCTTGTTTCCGAGAATTTATATTTTACGCATTGTATCAAGACTGTGCAGTCCTACTGCTGTTCACAAGCCAGATAGCCTCGGATAAGGGAGCAGCGGAAATGTGCAAAAGTCTTGAGCCACCCATCACTTTTTTAATATTTCGCTTCCAAGTCTTTCCCCTAATTCTTTTAAAGTGATCTTGAGCAATAGTTCACAGTGTGATGGTATGAAAATGATTAACTTTATTATACTGTACACTTTTTTACATTAAGAATTTTTTTTAAAACAGTAAAAATACATTTAATGCAAACGTAGCTGTCAGTACTTCTGACATTTCTTACAGTGATGGCTTATTGTTATTGCTTTAGCTTAATGTTTTGGTTTTATTGTCCATTACCAAATGATGTGAAAATAGTGGAGCCAGATATTTCCCTCACATTCACCATGTGGTCAGAAACGCTTGTTGAATGTGTGCCTCACCAGCAATTTTGTAACATCAACTTAATTTTGCTGTTTGTAGCGATAACAACAACAAAAGAACCAGATGTACTTGGTCACTAAGGGAATTTGGGCCCTTCTGTATTCATAAAATCCTGGCTTTGACGCCAGAAACATGTGTGATGAAAATATCATAAGAGTTTTCCAGCCATTCAGGAATCCAAATAATTGGAAAAAGCAGGGAATAATGTCAGGGGAAAGGAGCGGGCTTGACGAAATGCTCAATGGAAATCAGAAATTGAATAAGAGGTGGCTGCATCTCATGTAACCGAGGGAAATATGAGCATTAACAACAGCAACAGCAGAACTGAGCTGGAAAAACTCACGAGTAACAGCCTGGCTTTTAAAATCAAACTGAATTAGCGGTTTAATTGACCTCGGCATTTGGAAAATTAGGAGTTTAATATGACTGTAAACAGTGGCTGATGTGTTTCATGTGGCTGATTGGGACAGTGGAATTAGGATAGGATAACCATGCCTTAGTAATGATTCCTCTTTGTCAGCATCAGGCTGAAAATTTTCATGAGCTCATGGCCACAGTGCTTTCTGTAATTACCACCACATGGATCCTCTGTCTGTGGGAACAGCACAGCACCTAGACCTGCACACACATGCAGTCACGCTCGGAGGTGTCAAAGCTGGCCAGACATCTAATCAGTGGTGTCTCAGTGGCAGTAGCAGCGGGAGCTCTCTATCCCACTAATGCCTCATTTATCCCTCGTCTCCTGCTGCCAGTCTACCTGCACCCACGGTGAACTGGCAGTACCAGTAACAGGGTTCATAGTGGTCTGTGCTGAACAAAGGGTTGTTAAGCTACAGTCTTAATCTTCTCCCTGTTTTGGATTTCAATTCCCAGTATTAATTATCATGTGAACCAGTCTCAAACACACTTCGGTTCCAGTTTGTGGCTTTCATTTTTGACTCATTCTGACAGTGAGCCAATGAGCCTCCTATTGGATGGCTCTTTTGTTTCCTCCAGCTCTCTCTGTGCCGCCCCTAGGTTGCTGCTTTCTAATTGGTGCCACTTTTAACAGTTTCAGAAATTTAACACAGCAGCTGTTGCAGTTTTGAAACAGCAAGGTGCATACCATGCTTTATTCCTCAGATATTTAGATTTTTTCATTCCTTCTGTGAGCTAGTAACAGAGATTATTATATTATATCATTTAAACCCAATAGTCTTGCAGTGATTCTGACCAAGTCTTTGGGGAAGTAATGCATGGTGCATTCTGTGGATTTTTATACCATCTGATACTTATCCGGAAGCTGCCCTCTGCTTTTACAGTGTTTTACAGCAAGTTTCAACTCGTTGTTAGCCGTCCGACAACTCTTCTGTTTTGGTGAACTTTCGCTGCTGTCATCACAGCTGGCCACAGCTGGCAACCCCCAAGTGACAGATCAGCTGTTGCAGGCTTAGATAAATTCCCGCACTCTCGCTGTGGCCGCTTAAAATTATACATCCTGAGCAACAGTTGTTATTTAGACTTAAAGGTTCAGTTAACCAACATCAATTATGACACATGCATGTTCTTGTTTTTTCTTTGTGTATTTATTCCCCACGGTGTCACTTGGCAAATAAATGCCCACATAGATTTTACACCAGTGTAATACAATTCTTTCCTTTTTTGTAATATCCCTAGTTTTCTGTTAAACTATCAAGAAAAAATGTAGATGAATGAATAAATATTTTTAAATCCAAGCCACGATGTCCAGTGTGCAGGTGGAATTTAGACAGGCGGTCAGCTGATGCAGTGAGAGTGTGGGCTGATTTGTCAGTAGACGTGACGGTGTTGGAGGATGTCGGCCAGCAGCAGCAGCAGGAGGAGGGATTGTCCTGGCCGAGCGTAATCCTGTTAAGGCTCGCCTGCTTTAATCACAAGGACATGGTGCTCAATCAAGGACAGTGATCTTTACTGCAAGCCCGCATGTCTCTCCCAACACTGTCAGGACAAGAATATACTGGATTGATTAATGTTTGCAGTACCCTATTTTAGAAGAAAATGATTAACTTCGCTTTTGGTACTACATCATTCAAGGTCTGTCCTAAACCTTTGCCCTGGTTTAAATCAAAAAAGCTCAAATTAAATGTAATAAATTCACACAATGGGATAAAAAAAATAATGCTTCCCTGCTTTTTCACTTTATGTTTGAAGTTCTGAAGTTTTGACTGGTTAGTACTTTTGGTTCATAGCAAGAAGGTTGAATCCACCAGCTGGCTCGAGCCTTCACAGGTACCCCAACGTCCCACAGTCCAAAGACATACATGGGTTAGGCTAATCAGTGATTCTAAATTGGCTTTAGGAGTGAATGTTGTTTGTTTCTTTGTGTTACCTGCGATAGACTGCTGACCTGTCCAGGGTATATAGGATAGGCTACAGCCCCCCATGACCCTGAACTGAATCAGCAGAAGAAGATAGATGTATACTGTATATGAGATAATTATCTTGTTAATTCTGAGAAACAGGATAGTATACTTTAAAGTTATACATTTTTGTGTTTAGTCTGGCAAAAAAAAAAGGTGCAAATACAAACCAGCTCTCACATATGCATATAAGCTTATACACAATCTGCCTAAAAGTATACAACATCTGTTCAGTGGGGGTGATCCCTGACTTTTTGCTCTTCTTGCCTGAGTGGTTGCGATCTAGTCTTCTCTCCACACACACGCACACGCACACACACGCACACACCCTCTGACTCTACAGTCTACATGCAAACAAACAGGTTTGTAAACACAGCAAAGTTAATCACAGAGGATTACAACTTGTCATGCTTGTTTCTGTCAGCATAAGGTTGCATCACTGCCTGGGAGGGGGTCTGCTTGATCTCCCCACAATCCCTCAGCAAGATCACACACACAGACACACACTCTGCTGCTAATACTAATCCTCCCAAGGGTGTGCGTGTGTGTGTGTGTGTGTGTGTGTGTGTGTACCTTTGTTTGTGTGTTGTTGTACTGATGTCCACTGCAACAACATCTCTGTGCCAGATATGGCTCACGTAGAAACATGGAAAGAGGCTCCTAGCTGGATTTGTTTGTGGAAAAAGGATTTTAAATTGAATTATGCAGTGAAATTTGCTTCTTTTGTTTGAACACACTTTGACCTGCGCACTCTTTTGTGTGTTTACGTGTTTCTCATTATTACAGTCCAAGTGAGATGGATGCACTTATGGATGCCATGTTTGACTGTGAAGTCTTTAGCTCATATTATACTGCAGTGTTAAGTGTCTTTTATCGCAGCGCGACGCAGCGTGCTTATTGAGGGCGTATATCTGTAACCATGCTCTTGTTTGTCTGTGTTTATGTCTGTTTAAGTGCGCTAAATCTGTGTAAGTGTGGCGGTGTGGTGCACTTGTGGGTTTGGGTGAGTGACAGAGTGTGAGATGAGGCAGCGAGGAGAAATGTTTTTCTCAGTGTGTGTTCGGCTTCCACCATAAAATGCCATCTCCTCTGCTCTCCTCCTCCAGCTGATGACTGCCAGCTGCTCGCTCAGATCCCTAAAGTGCGCTGCCTGAGGAACAGCAGGAGAGAGGGTGAGTGTGTGTGTGGGGACAAGGGGAAAGGTGGGAAAGGGAAAAAATGACTTAATGGAAAAGATATTGAACTGAACTGGGATGGAGTGTGTGTGTGTGTCTATTTTATAGAAAGACAAGTGAAAGCAAGCTTTACCGCACAGGATGCTGAAAGTGCTTCACATGATAGCAGCTACTCATTGAAACTGCATTTTCAAATGGATACAAGCTAAAACAGACCAAAAGAAAAACTGATGTGTCAGTTTACTATTTAATAATTAGTTAATTAGTCAATAACATCAGAAGACAGTGAAAAACAGAGAATGCCTGAGAATCCAAAGAGATAAACACAAGGACACCAAAGAAGGAACAGAAACACACACAGACTGCATAACAGAGGAAATACAGCAGCATATACAGTGCCGTAAAAAAGTATTTGCCCCCTTCTTCATGTCTTAGTTTTTTCATATTTCTCACACGTACGTGTTTCACATCATCAAATAAATTTTAATATTAGGTAAAGACAATCTCAGTAAAAGCAAAGGGCAGTTAGTTTCTACCTCACCCTTTGTGAAAAGTGAAAGCATCTTGATGAGCCCCAAGACTTTTGGGAGAATATTCTGATGACTGATGAGACAAAAGTTGAACTTTTTGAACCATTTACATCTGGCGTAAAGCTAACACCGCATTTCATAAAAACAGCATGCTGACAGTCAGACATGATGATGGCAGTATGATGATCTGGGGCTGCTTTGCTGCTTCAGGACCAGGGCAACTTGCTGAAATGGATGAAACCATGAATTCTGCTCTCTACCAGAAAATCCTGACGGAGAATGTCCGGCCATCAGTTCGTGCCCTGAAGTGCAAATACACTTGGGTTATGTGGCAAGATGAATGGCTGAATGGCTAAAAAACAAAAAAGGTTCTTGCTGCCAAAGGTGGCACATACAGTACGCTTATTAGGTTTAGGGCCCAATTACTTTTTCACACAAGGCAGGTAGGTTTGGATAGATTTTTTTCCCTTAATTAATAAAATCATCATTTAAAAACTGCCCTTTGTATTTACTGGGGTTACCTTAGTTTAATATTAAAATTTGTTTGATGATCTGAAACAAACTTCAAAGGCCATTTTGAAGCCCTTAAAGTCTCTTTTTAAGAAAACACTGAAAATTCTTGACAAAAAGCCTTTACAATATCATTACTGTAACATCATAAACAAGTACAATATTCTGGATTTTGATAGTTATCAAATTTTCATGGATGCTTGCCTTATTTTTAAAGTTTTAAATGGACTTGCTCCTCCTCCTTTAATGTATTTTATAAGTAAAAAAAAACAAGTAATACAATAAACACAAGAGCACTGACCAGATGTGATTGCAATGTACAGCGGCGCAGGACAAAATTTGGCCAAATGGTGGTGTCCATTAGAGGCACACAGTCCTGGAACACACTGCCAGCTCATGTCAGGAACTGTGGCACCTATTCTAGTTTTAAAAACTCTTTGAAAGTTTGGCTGAAAACTACCTGGAGGTGCACTCATATGTTGTTAGTGTCCTGTCTTTACTGTAATTTTATGTTGTTTGTGTTATGTGTTATATAGGCGATGTCTTGTAAGTGTTTTGTATTATTCTCTGCTTTTTATTCTGTTGTATGTTTTCTACTCTTACCTACCTTAGGACAACGGATGAAAATTAGCTTTTGTGCTAACTCCGGCATCTTTACATTGATGCTTTTGCTGACATGTTGATTAATATGTACTGTCCTAATTTATATAAATAAATAAAATGAAAAAATGAAATGCCGGAGAAGGTTTGGAAAGTATGCGCCTGTTTTTCTGAAGATTGTTTTTCTGAATATTTGGAGTTACATCCAGCTATGGAATGGTCTGTTGGCGTTCTTCAGATTAAATTGTGTCAAAATGAGGTACTCTGCTTTAAATCAGGGAAGAAATCAGGGAGTTCAGCCAAAATAAATGCAAAAAGAAGCAGTGTTATTAATTTTGTTTCATTTTTCTCAGGTTCCTGCTCTCAAATTGTTTGGGCTTATAGGACCCACATTCTGTTAATGTCTGGCAACAGTCCACAAGCCCAAGTTTAGCTTCCTGACCACTATCCTTAAAATGAATGCCAACAAATTATAACATCAAGTTTAGTCTAAATCTGACTTTTTGGTAGTTTTTTTTCTGGTAAAAATATGCAAGAGTGTTTTAAGAGGGTGACCCAACAAAATACAGCCCTCAGAGATTTTAGCAGAAAAGGTAAAAACAAATAGTCCCTGTCCTTGTGACTGAATTGATTTTCAGCTCTTAATGGCTTCACACCTTCGGGCATCATTGAGTTTCTCTGCTTTAATGCGTCAAACTGCTGCCAGAGGTCATCAGGCAGTGAAGCATGAAATGTACCCACAATTGCAGCATAACAAGCATGAGCATGAAGACTTTTTCTTATTATGGGTGAGACTCTAATATAGAAAGAAGCTTTAGTTTGGTCACACATCAGCACTGTTTTTCTCAACTCTGTTTCCCCAGCAAAAAAGTAGCTGGTCCGCACAATATAGATCATTTCATTTAGCAATATGCAGATTTAATAATATACAGATTTTTTTCTTCGTGTGTTGGTGAGGACTAAAAGCAGAGCTAACAGATGAGTAATCTATTGGCCTGACATTTGGTCGGCAGCCAAAAACAAAGCACCAGATAAATTATTGTTTCTCCCCAAGAGGTGAAGATAAGGGCTCATTTTTACTGTGAAAGAGCCTCAACTGACCAGGGACTTGATCCTACTTTACTTAGCTGAATAAAGGATAGTATTTCATGTAGGATGATGTATGTTGGGAACTGCTGTTAATTTATCAAGAATTGTGTGAATGTTTAAATAATGTGCTGCTTAAACTGCAGTGAGCAATGCTGAGCTAAGCTTCTTCCCACCAGCTTCTGTGAAATCCTGTTTATTCTGCACAGCTTGTGATGTATACAGTTGTTTAAAGATGTCCAAACTACATGTAAAATACAGACAATAAGCACTTCTTTCAACATCGCACAAATATGCACTCGTCAGCCACGTTATTAGGGACCATGGTCAAGACAACTAGCTGAAGTTCAAATTGACCTTCAAAATGAGGAAGAAAGGTCATTTAAGTGACATTGAGCGTGGCATGTTTGTTATTGTCTGAGTGTTTCAGAAAGTGCTGATCTGCTGGGATTTTCCCAGTAGAGTCCGAAAAGAGAAAATATCCAGTGAGCAGCAGTTCTCTGGGTGAAAAAGAGGTCAGAGGAGACTGTCCAGACTGCTGTGAGATGACAGGAAGGCCTAAGTAAATTTAAATAACCACTCATTACTACTAAGGTATTCATCTATGCACACACAGCATGTAAAACCTCGAAGCAGAAGCAAACTACAGCAGCAGAAGACCGCACCAGGTGCCCCACTCCTGTCAGCTAAGAACAGGAAAGTGCGGCTATTGTTTGCTCAGCAAAATTTGGACAATAGAAGGCTGGAAAAATGTTACCTGGTCTGGAGAGTCTCGATGGTAGGGTCAGAATCTGATGTAAGCAACATGAAGGCATGGATCTTGTGTTCTTGTATCAACAGTTCAGGCTGCTGCTGGTGGTGTAATGGTGTGGGCACACTTTAGTCCCCTCAGTACCGTCTCACCGTCTAAACGCCACAGCCTACCTGAGTATTGTTGCTGACCAGGTGCAGCCCTATATGACCACAGTGTACCCATCTTCTGATGGAATCTATGCCGAAGAATTAAGGCAGTTTTGAAGGCAAAGGGGGGTTGATCGTGGCCACCGAATGTACATTTCCTTTTTTCTCTCTTTATGTTGTTATGAAGGTGTTAATGGCTAAATTCAGCCCCTGCAGTATTCTGGGAAACACAACCTCCTCATCAAGCACTTAAAGGCAAACTTTATGGGTGTACATAATCAGTTCAAAACCTCTAAAAGCTCTGAAGCTTGTGTGCTATTTAAAAAAAAAAAGCACAAACAGTTTCATAACTTTGTGGTATTTTACTGATCTTTGACTTTAGAACAAAACTTAAGATAATGAGCTCCATCTGTTTATAGATGCGGCAAAAAAAAGACAATTAACCTTTTCCACAGCTCCCCGTATCAAATGTAAATTACTGTAATTGGAGGCGTACTTTTGATGAAAAAGAAAACTGTTTTCAGTGCTCCCTTGCTTCCAGCAAGTCTGATTTAAATATGAACTCTTTTAAAGTAGCTTTTACACTCATCTTCAAAATGAACACTATTTTATGAGCATTTTATAGTTAGGGCAGGGCAACGAGTGAGACAAGTTCTGGGATCTAATTTAGACTAATCCAATTAATTGGTTTCATTTCTAAAGGCTGTTTGTTCTCTAGCGAGTTGTCCAGCTTAAGTGTAGTAAATGTTCCACAAATTGTGATGATTCCTTCTGGAATAAAAAGACACTTTGACCCGTGACATCCCGTTGTCATGAACTTGGGGTTTTGACCCAGTGCTCTGGGTTTCAGACTTATAATAAACAATAAGCATTCTTAGTTCACTGCAGTTTTTACAGTTATTCCTTAGTTTATTTATCTATATCCTCAGGCCGTCTTAGTTTGTGTTGCCTGGGTTCCCTACCTAATTCCATTTTCTTCTGGTTTTTTTCTGTTACTTTGTATTCAATTCCTTGTTTCAGTTATCACGCTTTCCCCGTGTTCTCCACGTTTCGTTACTTCCTGTTTTATTTTGCTAGTCTCTCGTCTCGTGTGGATTGTGTTTAGTTTGGCTTCCCCTTAGTTTCTGTTCACCCTCCGTGTCCTCTCTCACTAATTATGTCAGGTTTCCCTCAGTTCTTTGTCTCATCCTCCCTCGTGCTGTGCGGCTCCTGTTCTTGGCAAGCCTTCAACATTAAAGCTACCTGCTTCAGATCACATTCCTGTCCCGTGTGCCCTGCATTTGGGTCCACGACCTGCCTGCCACGCAGGAACATATGACACACTTTGAATACATTTCTGCCTTTATTAGATGCAACAGTGAAGAGCAGAAAGGAAAGTGGAGAGAGAGAGCAGGGGAAGACATGCAGCAAAGGGCCGCGGGTCGGACTCTAACTCGGGCTGCTGACTTTCACCCCCTAAGGCATATGGTCGCCTGCTTACACTGTAATCTGGTGTTTGAATAAAGTTTGACAGCCATTTTTCCAACACCAGCTTAATTTTTGTAACGATGTTCCCTAATAAAACAAGAAATCTGGCTAAGAAGCTAATTCTGTTTCAACAGTCACCTCAGTAGAACCTAATGAAAAAAAAAAAGGAAAAAGTTAACTTTTGCAGCCCTTCTCTTCACCAATACATACAACCCCAATTCCAAGGAAGTAGTCCTGAGTTCTCTTTTTATATATATATATTTTATTTAAAGATACATTGAATGTTTTCAATCATTGAAAGGTCTGGACTGCACGCAGGCAAGCTCAGGACCCCCGGACTATTCTATTATGAAGGGACACGTCACGGCTAGCTGTGTGGCAGGCAGGATTGGACCCTAAATGCAGACTTGTAGAGCAGCGCAACAATGAACTAAAGAACCAGAGATCACAAAATAAACAAAAACCCTCAAAAGTCTGCAAAATTCAAAACACAAAACCACTGGGCAAAATGCCCAAGACCATGACAGCATGCTG
>VUQK01029770.1:3950-15295 GCA_015106715.1 Bujurquina vittata | reverse complement strand
TTTTTGTTTATTTTGTGATCTAAAGAACTAGAGATCACAAAATAAACAAAAACCCTCAAAAGTCTGCAAAATTCAAAACACAAAACCACTGGGCAAAATGCCCAAGACCATGACAGCATGCTGTTGTAATAGATGCAGTTTGCATTTTAGCATTGACTTGCTGAAATATGCAGGGTCTTCCCTGAAAGAGATGGGCATATGCGCTAAAAATTGTATATACCTTTCAGCACTGATGGTGCCTTTCCAGATGTGCAAGCTACCAATTCAATAGGCACCAGTGCACCTCTATACCATCAGATTTTTTGATTTGATGCTAATAACAAGCTTGATGGTCCCTCTCCTCTTTAGGCACAAAGGATGCATTTTTCAAAAAAAAAAGAATTTAAAATTTTGATTTCTCTGACTGTAGAATGGTTTTCCCCTTTGCCTCAGTCCATTTTAAATGAGCTTTGGCCCAGACAAGACAGCAGCTTTTCTGAATCATGTTCGCATATGGTTTCTTCTTGCATGAGATAGAGCTTTAACCTGCATTTGTGGATGGCATGACAAACTATGTTCACAGGCAAAGATTTTTGCAAATGTTCCTGATCCAGTGCAGTGATTTCCATGACAGAATGATGCCTGTTTTTAATGCAGTGCCGCCCGAAGGCCCAAAGATCACGGGCACTGAGTATTGATTCTCAGCCTTTTACCTTGTGCGCAGATTTCTCCAGATTCTTTTAATCGTTTGATGATATTACGTACTGCAGATCATGAGATAGTCTTTGCAATTTTACCCTGAGGAACATTATTCTGAAATAGTTTCACAATTTGTTGAAGCAATTTTTTGCAGATTGGTGAACCTCTGCCCATCTTTATCTCTGAGAAACTCTGACCTTTTGACAATGACCTAATTACTTGCAAACTGTTCCTCCAGCTGTTTCTTTTTAGTACCTGTTACTTTTCCAGTCTTTTGTTGTCCCCATCCCAACGTTTCTGAGACATATTACTGCCATCATGAAATAGCAAAATATCTCAGTTTAAACATTTGATATGTACTATTGTGAATAAAATATGAATTTATGACATTTGTACTTGACATTTGTATGACATAAGTACTTTCCCAATAATTTTGGAAATGGGGTTGTAGTACAGTCCACACTTATTCACCTGCAGCGATTTAAAAGCTAATGATGAATTTACAAGATTGACAACGTCCACAAACAATGTGGACACATGAGTCTGTGTTTAATGATAAAATGGTGGGTGTTAGATTTGCTTAAAAGAAAGTGAGAAATTGGACTATATAGCATAGGATAAAATGGGCATGTTTTTGTCTGTTTCTAATAATCTAAGGATATTATATAAAATAAAGAAAGAATGGACAACACAGACTTTGTGTCTGTGTTGTTCAGTTTATGGAGGTTCCAGATATGAGGGCAACCTCATCCTTGAAATGAATCACCATCTTAGTGATGGTGATTCATTTCACCCATTTAATAGGAGCACTTCTCTTTATATCTCAAGAAAGACATCAGGTTTTCCATCACATTTATATCCCTTCTGTCTGTTCACGACTAAGAGGTTCCACTTTGCAGGCAACCAGAAGAATGTTACACAAAACCACGACTTCTTCCATCTTCGTTCCAGGGTACGATCTCTTCTCTTCTGAAGACCTTTGTAAAGTGAAGTGTCTTTAAAGACACTGTATTCCTCCAAAATTGGCAGTCTTTTAAAACGGCAAATGTACCCAGCAAAATTTCCAAAATTGCTGCCAGGGTGTTGTGATGAGAAGGAATTAAATACTTCCGACCACATTTCCTCAGTTTGATACAGTTATTTTAGATGTAAATATGACTTTTCACTACCTTTGGAGCGAAAAATAGCCAGAACACGATGACATGGAGATTAAATAAAAGAATGAATAATTAAATTTGCCCAAACATGACAAAGCTCATTCAGAACAGCTGCTAGAGTGACGCATAGCTGTCCACAGGCTGAAGAATAGTTATTGTTAGCAAAAAAAAAAAAAGATTGTGACATCTTAAATCAATATAATGCATTTTTATTGGCGACCCAAAATGTGACCAGAAAATTGAATTTCCAGAGATTTCTTTCAGCCATCAGAAGTCTTGACAACCCCACATGCAGTAAACAGCATCCAGTTTAGTAATACTGTGGACATCTGAGACTTCAGTGCCATGTGTCTCCTTCAGGTCTGATCCGATCACGTGTGCGAGGAGCCAACACGGCCTCTGCCTCCATCTTGACCTTTCTGGACAGCCACTGTGAGGTCAACACTGACTGGCTGCAGCCGATGATACAGAGAGTCAAAGAGGTACAATTGCGCAGGCTCACACACACTTAATCCATGCTGCACATATCCACACACACACAGTTGCATGCATATGCTCGGAGGTGGAGCAGTTACTTTCTTCTCTGTGGCGTTCTGTTTCTGGGGGGTTTTGCTGCCTTTCAGGGTAGATTTTACTGGCTGTGATGCAATATGTTGGCATTGCATGCTGTTAAATAAACACTCAATTTGTTCAGCTAAGATTTAAGTCATACTATACCAGATGTCACACTCTGCTTTGCCACAGCTGGAAAGTGTTTGGTGGGCTTTTCCCCCCTCAGTCTGTTTTCCACTCTGGCCTATGTCTGAAATCACTCCATATAGTACATTCAATCACTGCCATTAAACTCGAATGTTTTTTATTATAATTTATTTATATAATTGTAGATATTTTTTTATTATTAGAGTTAGTGTAATACATTAATGAATGGCACTTAGCAGCTGACTTTGATGAGACAAAATGATGATTACTCAGTGGTCAAAAGCTGAGTCTCTATTATAGAGGAAACTGTGATTCAGATAAGGAGGGAGTGGTTTTTAACACTTTCACAGAGTGAGTTGGCTGTTTTGTGTAGCTGCTGTGCTGCCATGCACAGTGATGGTGTTTGTTCTTATGTCGTAGTCTTTAAATCAATCCTGATTCACTGCTTCCTAAAAAATAAATGAATTAGGGCATCCCTCAGGGGCACATTACATCTAACCTTGAATATTTCACACTTCAAAATAAGAGGGTGAAATGCAATGCGAGCTAGTCTTCATTACATGGTGGATTTTTTTTCTCTGCCTCTTTTGAATTCTGCTGTTATTTGCATGCGAACTTTCTTGGGCATTTTGGCTGAAAGCCCTCTCTGTTTCTGTTCCAACCGCTTTCTTTTTCTCAGAAAGTCACACAAGTGATGTGCACAAAGAATGGAGAAACAAAGAAATGCATAAACACTTGCAGAACGTGTTTAATTGCTAAGAAATTATTGCTTTGATATAGTTGTGGAAAATAATTCATCACCTGCTAATGAGTAATAGGCTGTTTGCTGGCTGTCTCCTCCCTCCCCTGACATTATTAGTCTGCTGTGACTGGTCATGAACAACTGCTTTCCAAATCTGCTGCCGTCCCCTCATCCCTGGTAGTCCCAATGACTCTACAGTCAGCAGGAGCTGCTTCATTTCATATTTCTCTTAGTAATCAGCTTTCTCATGTGTGCACTGTGCTGTAGCTGCTTCCAGTATGCTGCAGTATCTCCCTTATCAGCAATGCGTTGGCTGCTTAGCTGATTTAAGAAGCAAGTGCTTCTCCAGTCCTACACTGTGAAAAAAAAGGTTGAAAATTCTAAATATTCTATCTTTCTGACCTTGTGGCTGTGATTGTTGACTTTACTTTACAAGAATTTGGGCAACTTGAATTTTCTCATTCACCTTATTACAATATACCTGTGAGGTTGACATTGAAATTCTAGTTTCAGTAGATTTCTGCCTTCAAAAATTAAACATTTTTTTTGTTGAGTAAACCTAAAAATTCTAACATCAGTAACATAAGCTGAGCTGCTGAATTTCAATTCCCATAGGGGAGTGATTTGCATATTTGGTTTGGCACAAATATTTATGCACAAAGTTGGCTTTGTGTTTCCGCTGCAAGCCAGGAACCTTTCACTTGTGAGATGAATGCGGTAACCCCTACACTACAGGAACACCTTCTGTTTTCGAAACCAGATGTGACAACCACAGGCTCACCGGGGAATGATGTATGAGCGTACGATTTCATACCACAGATAATCCTTAATTTTTGAAACAGATTTATAAAATTAACTTATTATTTTATTCAATAAGACCCAAAATTAGTGACTGACCCCATAAAGCCAGCAGGAACGTGCCTGCAGGTCATGATGGAAAGGCATTTTCCCACAAACTTCTATAGGATCAGAAGTTTTTTGCAACCACGCCTTTTGCCATCTGGTGATCTTCAGACAGAATGCAGGTTTAAGGCACTTTAGCGCGGGCTTCATTTTTCTGAACCAGAAGCTACGTCCACGTTTTTTTATTGTCAATGAAGGAAAAAACCCTCCACCCTCATGTGGAGAGGGCTCAAACTAGTGTACTCCCAAGCCTGGATAAATGGGAAAGCTGCATCAGTCTAGTTTTACTTCCCCTGCTTGTTGTCTTGATTGTTTTCAAATGTCTGTTGCCCCCACCCGTTTCCTCTTCCGTCATTACCTCTTGTGCCTGTATTGCCTCAGTCTGCCTTTGTTATGTCATCCACATAGCTGTGTGTTTTCTCCTTGTGTATTCCCTGTGCTTCTTGAGTTTTTATTCCTTCTTTATATTTGAATCACCTGGCTTTGGTCCTTGACTTCGTCTCCTGCAGCCTGCTCTTGGGACCATAAAATTAATCTACATTCCACACAACTGAATATGATAGACTTGTAAAATTGCACTAGTTTTAGGTGAACATTATTCAACTATATAATGCATGAGTTTCATGAACTTACCATTGTTAGTTTCGATGCTACCACAAGTGTGGGAGTAGGTAGGGGTGAAAAACTGAATTTCCTGAATTCTGGAAGAACACTGAAGTTTGAAAAGCTCCGGGCCACTGCTGATTGGTCAGATGCAATTACGGTAGCCAGATCTTTGCTGATTGGCTGGGAGAAATCCAAGTCAATCTACAGCCTTACACAGGGACATGAGGAGGCCAATTTTGTTGTCTGTTTAAATTACCATATGTGGTTAGTTGCCTGATAAAAGTACGGTACTTACCTCATCTTAAAGCATAAAGACATGTTGGACTGTTTCCTGTTCAAAAATAAAGGTTTAATCAGTAAGCTTAAGACATGATTGTTTGGATTTTAATAGTTATGCCAGCTTTTTTTTTCTTTAGCCTTCATGCTAAACTAAGCTTAAAATCTTCTCACTGTAGCCTGATATTAATCCAGACAGAGATTTAATAGTCTTCTTATTTAATTCTTGGCAAGAAAAGTAGTATATCTCCCAAAAAGACCGACATTCATAGATATATCCCTGTCCCCCAGCCGTTCATTTAAAAGAAAAGTGAGTATTTATCTGCAGCATATGAAATACGCCTTTATTTTGCTGAAGGACAAAATTCTTCTGTCTGATCAGAAAGTACACCAGTAAAAAGTGCAACCATTCAGAAACTCTGCATTCAGTACAACTCATATTCAAGCTACAGATCATTCCTCTCCGGTGCAAATCTTGCAGTTTATATTCATAAGACTCGACACATTGTGGGTGTGTGCACATCTTGTTTGTGTTTCTTTGGCTTTGGGCAGCTGTGACTCATCCAGCTTGCATTACAGTCTTTTAGTCTGGCATTCATGAGAGTGTCGGCCTCAGTGATAATTTACCAGCCCCAGAGTTCAGCTGCACCCCGCCTTGGATTTGTTAGTGTCCATGAGACCACAACCCTGGTTTTATTAAAGCCTCTGGGAGCGGGAATAATAATGAATAAAAATCTTCTCTGTTTTAACATAATGACACTTTTCCTTTGTTAAATAAAGTCAGCTGGCGTAACAGTGTAAATCAAAAGGCGCAACAATGAGCTCCCCACTCACAAATGTTAGGGGAATATGATGTTGAGATTCAATGAAAAGTATGCCCTATCTTATGTAGTTTCTTCAGGTTGGTTGGCTTCATCTTGATTGGCATAATTTCTTTAAACATATTAAATCATAAAGAATAACTGTAATGTTCTGAGGAAAAAAATTAGTAATTGATTATTTATCCTCCCTCTGGTTGTAGAATGGCTCTCTCCTCTCTTTTTGGTTCTCTCTTCACATGATCGGTGCAGTGGCTTTGTTTGTGATTTTAAGAATAAAGTCTGACAAAATAAACTTGTGTTTCGCAGAATTTAATTATCTCGCTAATCATCTTGTAGCTCCACAGCCTTTCCATGTTTATCTTGAGAAGGAATCGCGGGTCGATATCAGAGGGATTTATATTTTAGGAACGTTTCTCACAAACTCACTTTCTCTTGAAATTTCATGATAAAATTGAGTGAGTAACAGAAAAGTCATACAGACGAACAGTTAAAAACAGCAGGTATCATCTTAGCCTCATTGCTCAAAGACTGAAATGGCATTCCTGGATGATAAAGTGAAGGAAGGGAGATCCTAACGCATCAAATGGCAAGAGCTAATTGTTAAAATTCATTCCCTGCCTGCCTGTTCTTCAGGATTATTGACAGAGGTCACAATCATACATGATGAAAGAAATATTTGGACTGACAGCAGACACGACACTGCAGTGACTCATTTTGGGCTCTGTGAAATACAAAGTGGTATACAGTAGGTTGACAGACAGGATGAGATTAGCTGGTTGTAGCACACTAACTGTGGTAGACAGCTCTGCAACCCAATACACAGAATCAGTTTACTTATTCTGTTGTTCGCATATATTACTTATTACACCTTTCCTCCTTTAATTAACAAATACTATTTAAACTAAAAAAGTAAAGTAAAAAAAAAAGGAAGTTAATTTCTTTATCAGTGGAATTAAATAACACCAGATGCAAAATCACAGCACAGACAGTGTCATAAATTCAAACACAGAAGAAAAGAGAAAAATGGATAGAGATGCTGAGGGATCAATAGTGACACTGATTTCGGAAGTGCACCCACTTTGTGCATTACCAAATCACAGAGGCTCATTAAAAGCCCAATAAATGTCTATTGCTTAAAGCTGTTGAGAGCGTCACTTTTCAAATTGCTCTCTGGCAGAGTGGCTTTTCACACTCACTCTTCCCCCGCACTCTTTGGTGCAGCGAACACAGAGTTCACAACGGGTTCAATCTCTGATAAAGAGAGGGATGGTTCAAACTGGGAACAGTCATTTGGATTGTCGCGACGCTAAGCTCTTTCGACTATATGAACAAGCACACGCACCCGTTCACGGACAGCTGCAGAGAGCACACGTACTCACAAATACACACAAACCAGTCAACGCAATCAACAGTTTTGTCTCTTAGCGTTTGTGTTGGATCTGCAGCAGGAGGTCAGATTCAAGGGCTTAATGGGAAGGTTTGGTACACTCAGCTTGTGCTCCTCAAAAGTAATCAGTACATTTTGTTATTATTCACTTCAAAAATATAAACCCATCAGTACACTGTTCAACTAGACCAGAAACCATCTCCCCTTATAAAAATTGTACAATAATACTAAGCTGTCTGTGTTCTCGTCATGGACTGCTGTGTGGCAGCCAGGACAGGACCCCAATACAGGACTCAAGAGACAGGCATGACCCTAAAGATAGCTTTACTGCTGGTTAGCTTAGGATAAATATACTAAGTATTTGCTGGGCTCTACAGGAGCCAGGAATATGGTAACTAGGAAACATGATGATATATACGCGCAAGGTAATCAGGGAGAGTGGAGACAGCAGGGGACAACAGGAGGGCTGAATCACACTAACGAGACAAAGGGAAGCAAAACTGAACACAATACATGTGTAACAAAATGCTGACAAAATAAAACAGGAAATAACTTGTGGGTGGGAACAGGAACGCACACTTGACACAACACAGGAAGGCGGGCACGCTGAGGGAAACTGAACTACACAGACACATGAATGAACTTAACGGTTCAGACTGGACACAAGAGGAAGGGGACACCCTTTAATCCTTCTTGAACTGTTGAAATACATTTAAGACTTCAATTAGTGAATAATTGATAGGATTGAATGATGTGTCATTGTGTTTCCCTCCCATGCAGGATCATACACGAGTGGTCAGCCCTATCATTGACGTCATCAGCCTGGATAACTTTGCCTACTTGGCTGCCTCTGCTGACCTGAGAGGAGGTTAGGGCACAATAAACATATCACACATAGTGACAGTTGAAAACACAGACAGCTGCTAGTTTCACAAACCTTCGGTTCATGACATCATCCTCCCTGCTATCTTTCTTGTCAGGATTTGACTGGAGTCTCCACTTCAAGTGGGAGCAGATTCCCATTGAGCAGAAAATGGCAAGAAGTGACCCCACACAGCCAATAAGGTATGTCTCTAGTACTAGTTATTATTCCCCTAGAGGACCACTGTTGCTGTGGCTTTGACTCATACCTGGAAAATTCTCTTAAATGTGCATTATATGCTCACATGCCACTTCATTAGATATACTTGTTTAACTGCTCTTTAATGCCAGCATCTAATTATCCAATCACATGACAGCAATTAAATGCATATAGGCATATAGACATGGTTATGTGGTTATGAGGCAGTTCTGAAAGAAAAGGGGAGTCCAGTCTGAAACTAGCAAAGTGCAACTAATGAAGTGGTCAGTGAGTGTATACTGTATGTGAAGGGCACATTATGGATTCATATTATCAGACATATTTCTTGGAGTAGGCTAAAGATAAAACTATAGTGAGACACAGGATCTCTACTAAACTTCAAGAGAAAATATCATAATCAGGCACTTTATATGTTAGTATTTGTAGTACTTTTGTGGTGCAATTTCCCCAAAATTACAGCAAAGTAGTTAATGGAAAACAACTGCCGAGCTACATACTGGCAAAATAAAAATGTAAGCCCTTTTGATTTGTTGCTTCTTTCTGGAAAATATTCCCATCTAGTGATTCTGGTGAGGTCTCTTTGAATAACTGTTCAAGTGAAGTTTCGTAACTCCTTTCCTCCCTCCACTCTGCAGGACTCCCGTCATTGCTGGTGGAATCTTCGTCATGGACAAGAGCTGGTTCAATCACCTCGGCCAGTACGACACCCACATGGACATCTGGGGAGGGGAGAACTTTGGTGAGCTCATCGATGATTTCTAACCCTACTTGAATCAGATGACTTTTATTATCATATCATCCTCCACAGGCATCCCACATCAGATGTCTTTAAATAAAACTAAACCTTTCTCTGCTGGCAAAGACATACAAGACTCTAACAATGTAAATATTGACAACTTTATTTAAGATAAAGGATTCTTAATGTTGGCTGTAAGCAGGAAAGTAGGAGCACATGTGCTTTCCAACATAAAAGTCACAATGTTTAGTAATAATTTTCTAATACAATGTGAAGTAAATACTGGGCCCTGTGTTTACAAAGTTTTCTAACAAACAAAATTGTACATTTATTCTGTATCATTTGGTATTTCACATTGAGTGCTATAATAAGCAATTTGGAAAATACGAATACAAATATTTATTCAGTAACAAAACTAGAATATTTTTATGTCTTAATTTAATGTGTATAGTTTGCATGCCTGGCTCTTTTGAATTCTACAGAGGTCCGACATCTCCAACATGCTAAACATGTCCTTGAAATTTAAATGATCCACTACAACAGCTTTCATTCGGATGATTTACAGCCATCTGCTGCAGGGAACAGCCGCAGGTGTTTCCAGCCTGATACTGGAACGATGCTCGTTAGGCGCTGTGATTCAGATAGACTGACAATAACAGACACATCTTCAGTGGCATCCCAACATTCTTGGACTCACCATCTGCATCATTCCTCTTGCAGAGCTTTCATTCCGGGTGTGGATGTGCGGAGGAAGTCTGGAGATTCTTCCCTGCAGCCGCGTGGGCCACGTGTTCAGGAAACGGCACCCATACGACTTCCCAGAAGGCAATGCTCTTACCTACATTAAGTGAGTGGGCTGATCTGACTGCTGTACATGGTTATTGTCCCGCAACAATGGAAAGTTTGCGAAGAAGGTTCCACTTGTTGTTCGCCCTAAAATCTCAAATGTCACATGATTCAGCTCCACTCAGTGTGAAGTTAAATGCTTCACCAGACAAACTCATGCTTTTCACACATCTTGACTCAAGTGTCAGTGAGAGATGAGCAAGTGAACTATGAAAGAGTTTACAGAGCTCCTCATTTTAGATTTATTGTTCTTAGCATCAAGTAAAGGTGGAGATCCTGACAGCGATCTAGCTCTGTTTGGGAAGACTAATGCAGAGGTTTTCTACTCTTTTATTTGGAGAAAGCTGGATAATTACATTAAATTTGCTTTTTTATGTGTTAAAAACCTTAGTCTTGGTATACATTTGGCACTGCCCTTTATCCTCAATACTTTTAAAAAAAACTTTCATCATGCATCACCAATGTAAATGCAGCAGTATATTAAATCTGTATGTGGCATCTGCCTCGTACAGTTTTTTTTACACAGCAAGCATTGCCACAAGCATTTCAAATGAACTTAGGTTAAAAAAACTTGCATACTTTTGAATAATTGCCTATAATTTATTGTTTTCAGACTCTTGAGATAATGTTGATTTTTATGAAACAGACCCAACTTCACATGCTGAAAATGCACATAAAATGCGAAGCCTCAAAGCACACTAACGGTGCAGAGCTGATATATGAAGCCTCTAGCAGTGTTCCACTGTCATTAGAGCTGACTGCAGGAATGCCGGCAGTGCTGTCATTACGATGTCTGAGCAGGTGTTGCGTCTCTGTCCACGCAGGAATACCCGGCGGGCCGCTGAGGTGTGGATGGATGAGTATAAACAGTACTACTACTCTGCAAGGCCGTCGGCTCAGGGGAAAGCCTTTGGCAGGTTTGTCTGTTATAATGTCATCCTCCTCTCCCTCCATGCACCGTGCCGACACGATTTTACTCATGTTTAATGCACCGATTCGGTCTCTCCTGAGTTTCCATGGTGTCTGTAAGGTACCGAGTTGTTCCAGTCTGGCAAGATATGTGTGCAAAAAGTTGCACAACAATCTTTTAAATGTGTATCTATTGAGGACTGGAACTGACTTTTCATCTAATTAAAGATAAATTAGGGGATTCATTTAATTTTATCAATTAAACTAATTAAAAATGCCTGTTGTGATGTTATTGGGTTCAATGTGACCCAGTTAAGACAGCAAACCCTCACATTTGATGGCTGGAACCAGAAAATCTTTGCTTATTGTTAAAGAATACTGAAGCAGTAAATCAAGTTACTAAACTGTTGCCAGGTAATTTTCTGTTGGACCTACAAGTTCAGTTCGTTTTGTATAAATGGCCCAACACCAGTAAAAACACACAGACGTATTGCTGTCAGTGCT
>VUQK01029767.1:28586-49984 GCA_015106715.1 Bujurquina vittata | reverse complement strand
AAACCGACCTTGACTTATTTGTCATTTCGAGCCAGACGAACTCGCTCATGAATCTTTTTAATGTTTGTGGAGCCAGACGGGAAGCGTGGCTTAGTTGAGCTTTAAGGGTATGAAAACTCGAAAAGAGACGAAACACAGCAGAAGCCTCGCCGAGATGGATGGCTTGTCTAACTTGTTATATGTTGTGTTTTCTATATTTATGAAGTCATTCATTTGTGTCTCAGCTAAACTGAGATCAGTACTGAGTGAAGGTGGGATTTTGGTGTCCTGAGCTATGGCTTCCTGTCAGGTTGTGTACAATTCACACCACATTATCACATCACAAACTCATGACCCTGAAGGTGCTTTCAGAGAGCGAGGGGTAGTCGCCGGGTGGTCAACATGGGGGTGGGTAGCTGCTTATGATAGTTCAACTTGTTGCTGCTGCTCAATGCGTGACCTCAGAGACAGAAACTGCAAACCTCACTGCGATTGCTTCACCATGTCCTCCAACCCAAACATAAGTATCCGTCCTTTCTGCAGGCTCTGAATTACAACCTATACGTACACTTCCAAAATGAGCGCTCCTACCAGTGGCGATGCACTGTTTCTTTTCATTCCCCTTTTTTCACTCTGTTTATCGCCCACTCTGCATTTAATCATTAGTTATTATTAATCTCCGTCTCTCTTCCACATCATGTCTTCTCTCCTCTCTCCCCCCTCAGCAGATGACTGCTCCTCCCTGAGCCTGGTTCGGCTGGAGGTTTCTTCCTGTTAAAAGGGAGTTTTTCCTTCCCACTGTCACCAAGTGCTGCTCATGGGGGGTCGCTCTGGCTGTTGGGTTTTCTCTGCAGTATTGCACGGTCTTGACCGACAGTATAAAGAACCTTGAGGCGACTGTTTGCTGTGATTTGGCGTGAATTGAAATGTGCTGGTGTCAGTGGTAAAGTACAGCTTTTACTTTGAAAGTCCTGTTTTGGCTAGTACGGAGTTTTACTACAGATCGAAAATGGCGAGTGTTTACACACAAGTTGGCATCTTTCATGGAAATTACAGGAAAGTGTGGCGATCTACAATCAAAACAATCACAATGAGGTTTTTTACTGTTTTTACCTTTGGGCAGCCTTTGGGTTGATGAGGGCAGCTGGATGATTTTTATTTGGGAGGCGAGTGAGCGCAGCAGCAGTCCCAGTGAATGGATTTGGAGGTCAATCGTATCAAATTTTGTGATAAATATTCTCAGCATGGCTCAGAATCCTTAATGCACTGAAGGTTAAGAAACCACTTTCTGTAGCTTCATTAATTTGGCTCAGGAGAAAATGCTGCAGGTTCTAATAACTGTATTAATCTTAAGTGATAATCTTTAATAATGATAAAATTCAATGAGACTGAGTCTGTTATTTTTCAGGGAATTAGATGCTTGAACCACGTTTTGGTGTTTTATTGAAACTCTGTCTTTGTCTTTGCTGGAACGAACACTGCGCTCCACAAAGATCAGAACCAAACCCAGGGCTACTCACAGCTACTATTTATTAGAAGTAATAACATTAATGAAGGTGCTGTGCCAGAGTCATGCAGTTATCGATAAATAATGCATAGCCTCTGATCAATTACAATCAAGTATTCTCCTTGGGCACTCGATACTTTAATATCTGTGGACAGTGTTGTTACTCAGGATCTGCCATTCACACCGTTCTGCTGTGGAGAGTTTGATTATTAATCGCAGTGAATGCAGCCGGATGTATGCTGGAGATGATGGAGATTTGAGTCATCTGGCGGACGAAGAGGCCTCGTCACCTGTTTTTTAAAGTGTTGAGAGTTTTTTTTGGGGTGATGCTGAAACACGAGTAGGGCTTGACCTTGTTAGGAAAGTAATCAAAATAGCTGAGCTACAGTAAATCCTGTAATAAAGATAAGAGAACAATGAACCCTCTTAACGCCGAATCTCATCTGTAATTTAACGAAACAAAAGCGTTTGTGAAGTGTTGAAAGCAGAAGTCGTGGTGATGGGGAGTAAACAGCTGCACAGTATGCACAAGGGTGCATTTAGTGATTATTTCAATATTATTTTTCAGAGCAGTCCGATTAGGCTAATCTTTCTGAACTCCATGAAAGGTATTTAATTATTCATCATCTTTGATCAAATGATTGATGCCTCTGGGGGTTGCAGAAATTAAGCTTTAAAGGGGCACTTCATAAAAAATGTATAATCTTTTTCTCTTTTGGTGCTTTTCTCATTGAGAGCATCTTTAATCTCTCACAGAGATTAGACGACGCAAAAAGCAGCAGGTCAGTGGGCATTTGAAAAAGCTCGCAGATCTGACTGTGAAAGTGCATCAACTCCCTTTGGAGTACTTTCCCACCAAGTTTGGCGACAATAAAAAATCTGTGCACTTTGATATTTGCTGCAGCGACTCAACCTGACTCACAGCTCTCAGTGTTCTCATAGGAGGTGATCTTTGTGAGCGTGAATATCAGTGACTCTCGGCAGCGCCGCCTCTCAGCTCAGACTGAGTGCGGTAAATGCTGGGACTTCATCTGCTAATTAACTTTTAGCAACTTTGTTCCCAAAGAACAAACTCGTGAGAAACTCTTTGACGTTCCAGTTCAGTGGAAATGACAAAATAGACATTTTAAATCTTACAGTCAAAGAAGCAGGAAGCTGAACGGAAACAGATGCGCTGCGTGACGCAGCCACGTGTCGACCGAGTTTTAAAGGAGCCCGTGGTAATTAAAGAAAAACACTCCTGATATGAAAACAAAGTCCCAATTGTTCCTGAGCACGAGACACATTTTAATGATGGGAGTGTGATGCCTAAAGATACACTCATAGACTGTACATAAAAGATGGAGGTAGCCACCACACCGTTACCCACTGCTTTGTGAAGTCATATTTTTGATGTACCTGCTGTGTTATCAGTCTGTCTTATGGCTGAGGCAAGAGGTTTAATAAAAAGCCCCAAAAGAGATGGTGCTCACGGATGCTGTCGCAGTGTTATACAGGACTTGGATCCAGCTGATGAAATAAGGGCCAAATCCAAAATATTTTAGGGCGGTGAAGGGAGAAGCTCCCCTTATCAAAAGTTAAAATTTTGACAGGATCTTTGGTTTTAATACCTGCTTTATTGTTCTATAAGTTAATCAACTTGAATAATTAGTAATGAGGAGTGTCTCGGCTTCGGTCTGATCCGGGTGTACAAGCGATGGGATCACAGAGTCCGGTCTTACTGCCACGGCGTTGCTAATGATCCTGACATCTGTGTTCAGTCATTTTGGTTTGGGAATCAATGTAATCGGTGCGGTGTTCGTGTGGTGAGGAATTTGAGTATATTTCATTATTTCATATCAATATTTCATTTACCTCGTTGGTGAATAACGTAGAAAAAAGTTTTGACGGCATTTGCGTCCAATCCTGTGGATTTATGGTTTATGGTTGATCAATTTATGTAACCAAGTGGAAAAATGGGTATCTGTGAAATTTGATTTGTAAACCCCGTTTTGCTTTTATGTCACATACTGGTTGTAATTCTTGCTTTTGTCAGTAAGTGGTGCTATTGTAACACAGAGGACTAAGAAATACCGGACGTAGAAAAAGAAAACCTCTTGTTTACTAGTCCTGTTTGAGCCACGTCGGGTTGAATAAGACGACTTTATGGCCACACGAGTGAAGAATCCAGATCCTCGGTAATTAATGTCCGTATTGTATTTTACCTATGTGAGAAAACTGAAATGATGTTACTGACATCGTGTTTTTTCTGTTTGTCTTCTGTTAGATGTGCCACCGCTGTTTGTTACGCATTGTGTTATCCCGATGTTTCTAGCTGCGTTGCAACAATGTTGAAGGTTAATAGTGCTCATCGTGCTGTTAATGCGCCATTTTGTTGAAGCACTGGCTTCTTAAGAGCTTCATACTACATTTATACATAGAAGACTATTTTTTGTTTCATATCCGGAACTACTTATTTTATTTTTTACTCTGGAGAAAATTGTTCCTTTTTCTTTGAGAATAAAGAACCCCTTGCAATTAAAGTTCTGTGTGCTCTATTAATCCCGGCTTCATTTATTCAAATTTATTATTTGCTTTTGGGTTGTTTGTTAATGATGTCTGTAGGTGTGAGAGAGGTGAGAGGTGCCCAATCTCTTCACCTCTTTCAATAATTAAATTCAATTAAATTGCATTTATATTGCACTCAATCACAACATCCTGCTCAGGGTGCTTTAAGATAAAGACCTGCTGTTCTTTCTTTTTCATATGAATACTAAAATTATTCTCCCTCTCGCTCTTTTAGCACGTGTGTTTAAAGAGGGTTAAAATGGCCACAGCAGTGCTGCGAGAAATTTGCACTGATGTAAGCAAATAGTGTAATAAATGGTAAATAATAAAGAATATTGAACCAGGTGTTGATCGATTTGACATGTTATTGATAGTGTGCATGATTTCAGAGCACAGGTCAGTGCAATGATGGCTGTGGGGGAAAAACTGGTTCCTCATGGTGCAGCTTTGTTGGACCTGCAGCGTTTGGCTGGGGGCAGACATTTAAACAGCTGATGGGGTGACATGAGTCCTTTAGGATGCAGTGTACTTCCTGCAGGCAGTGCGACGTGTATTTGTCTTCAAGAGCAGGCAGCTGTATGTTGGTGACCTCTCGCACAGCTTTTATGACTCTCTGCAGCGCTGGCTTCGTCTGCAGAGCTGTTACTGCGAGTGAGGAAAGGAAACAGAAGCTTTCAGGACAGATTTACTTGCTCAGGAACTACAGCCTATGTTGTGCTTTTTTTCACTGGCGCAGTGAGTGTTGTGAGTCCATGTCGGGTCTTCTATGATGTATTTACCCGGGAACCTAAAACTAGATCCCCTCTCCACCTCTCCAGGTGGGCATTCTCCTGAAATCAATGGTGGTGTTAAGAACCAAGTTGTTTTCAGCACACCAGCCTCTGAATCTCCTCTCCAGCCTTGTGGGGCTCCTGTGAGTCCAGTGTCCCAGAGGCAGATGTTATGATGAAGGCGTAGCTCGAACATCTCGTGGATGGGCTCACTGTGTTGAATGTAGAGATGTAATCTACCAATGAAAGCATATGTTCCCTGGTGTTCCAGGTGGTGCAGTACAAGGTGGAGGGTGATGGAAATGGCTTCATCTGTTGACTTCTTGGTTCTGTATCCATTCAGATGTGGTCCAAAGTAGGTGGAAGAGCGTTCTTGATGTATCTGAGGACCAGTCTCTCCGTGGTTATTGGTGTTATTGGGCTGT
Organism: Bujurquina vittata; assembly: GCA_015106715.1. Lineage (NCBI taxonomy): Eukaryota > Metazoa > Chordata > Actinopteri > Cichliformes > Cichlidae > Bujurquina > Bujurquina vittata. The sequence continues at coordinate 44,756 of VUQK01029767.1, read as the reverse complement.
ACGATACGACCACAAGAGAAGAGCAATAATCTGACAGCAGCTGGAGGTGAGAGCCGGGGGCCAAGGGGAGGCCATGACACCCTGAATCATCCTAAATGTTTGTCTAAATGGGACCAGAATTTTCTAAATACATTTTCATGCTGTATTGTGAAGATTTCAAACTAGTGCGTTGGACCAGCCCATCAGGTCACTGAGCAGCAGGACCATAAAATTATGGACATCTGGTTGTAACCAGAGGGGTTTCCCTGTGCTGGCCAACACCCAGAATGCAGGTTTACGGTCCTTCACAGCTCGCTGCTAAATTTATATTGCATGAAGGTGCCTGAAAGGTGAAGCAGTACTAGACTGAAATCTGTGTGCCAAAGAGCGGAAAGCAGCAATAATCTCAGTCACGACCTCAGGTCTCTGTGGTAAAAAGAGTGCCGCCATCATAATAGCGAAGTTCACGCCACATGATCGGTCCACCTGAGCATTACCTGCGCACACACCCTTTGAATTGGTTTGGGATGGGTAATTGTTAAATTAGAACACAAAATCTGAGATCCTGCAGAAGCAGCAAACCTGCAGGGTTGTGGTTGACGTAACAACTGGAAAAAGAGGCGTTTTGGCAGGTATGGCTGAAGAAAAGGTGCTACAATGATCCGTGAGCTCAGTGAAATGAAAGATTTTATCCAGCTAAATGCAGCTTTGTCCATATGCATGTTGTTTAACCCTCCGGGGATTTTCAGCTTATAATGCTTTGCTTTTTCTCAATTGGCTTCACTGTTCCGAACCAGAAGCTGTGTCCATCTTTTATATACAGTCTATGAATGCAGCCCAGGTTTTTTCAGTATAACTATAATGTAACTATAATACATTTATTGTTGGTTCAGTTATATTGGGGTTGGAAGGTGTGTAACATAAATCTAGACAATAGTCCATCTCATTTTATCGATTTCTCATTTAAATCCTTCCAGTTGGTGTCCTGAAGGGGAGTTCGGCCTTTTCCAATCATCACTCCTTTGCAATAAAAATCTAAAAAAATGACAACAATTATTTTAGCTCGTAGCAGCTCCAGCAGCGTGAATGGCAGCTCCACATATTCTGTGCTTCATTTCTTTGAGTAACAAATGCTGCAGACACGCACTTATAGAGCGCTCAAGTATTCATTGCTTCCAGGCTTCCTGCCCAAGCCAGATCTAATCTATACTCCAGGATGGATTAGGTTATAGATTATTAGTCTAGAGATGGATGGGGATGATGAGCTGTGTGGGCCTCAGGGTTGGATGCTGGGAAATGCATCTGTGGGTTGGTGCTTGGTTCACACTGGTGTGTCATGGAGGGGACATACCCGGTGTGGCTCCGGGGGGGGACCTTTATTCATGTGCCGGTGTGCATCGTCTGCACCATCCTTTTGCTATCTTGTGCTCTGTTTGCACAGAACAAGAGGAGGTGGGGGAGCAGCTAACCGCTGAGCCTGCAGAGCGTTAACCGCTAACTTCTAATTGTCACAAGATGAAAGATGAGGCGTCGCATGCTGATCCTTTTTTCATCTTGTTACTCAGCATCCCACTGCAAGCAACTTTATTGCCTTTTTAAAGCACGCTCCGTCTCTGGTGCCCGCCGCGTCACAGAACCACTTGAAATGGGTTTTTCATGAGCCATCCTCGCCCTTGTTCACAGCGCTCTTTCTCATCGTGGAAACTTAATTGTCTGTTGTGAGGGAAGCCGGAGAGTGGCTTCATATGCATTCATCCTCCGGGTTGTTTGAAGGAAAAGTGGACTGCAGCGAGAGAGGACCTCGCATGTGGGCGGATTCACAAGTTTGTTGGAGGGCAATAATGTCTGTTTGAAAATAGTTCCACAGTTTGAAAAGTAAACCTTTATTTCTTTTTAATAAGATGTTCATATATATACATATATCAGACATTCACATATCAAGAAAGCAGATATTTTAGTGAGCGAGGAACGATAGAGTATGTGCACCACGTGCTGTAGTCTGTGTATAGAAGATGGATGAGGACGCTGCATGCCAATCAAAGATTAATTTAATTATTTTTTACTGTTGATAACAGAAAACATACCAGTGACTTGTGAATCATAGAGGAGGATTTCCTGAATCACAGCCTCCTTATTTGTTTCTGTTCTGTGCAAAAGCCTCGAGCCTCCCTGATTTCTGTGTGCGCAAGTGGACAAAATATCATGTTTTTAATAGCTGGATAGAAAAACCACACAGTGGCACACCATCAGTCGTGGATCAGCCTCCCCACAGCTCAGACCTCGATATTATTGAAGCAGTATGGGAGCATCCGGATGGAGAGCAGAACCAAAGGCAGAAACATCTAAAGATGTCCTTCAGGAAGCCTGGAGAACTGTTCCTGCAGACGGCCTAAAGACATGACTGCCTCAGAGAGCTCAGACTGTGCTGACGGAGAAAGGTGATCACACCAAATATGGACTTTCACGCTTGTTAGACTTGTACGAAGGTTTTGCATTGTATGCTGTGTTTCCATGGATGTCTGCAAATGTTTCAATAGATCACTATTTCCTGTTTTCAAAGCCGTTCTGAAATACTGACACAGTACGCATGTTCATTTTGTTCATGCACAAAATGAACATGATGCTGAAGATGACTTGAAACTAACGTTTGGCACCATAAACTAATGAGGAAAATGTTTCCTGAGGTCACAGTTCAAGTGAGAAGCAGGGGGGGTGTTCTTATAGACTTTCCAACCAGAGGAATCGCTCCCTGCTGGTCCCTGTGTGTGTGTGTGTGTGTGTGTGTGTGAGTAAATGTTTGTGTATAATTCTGTAGTTTAATGTTTGTCTAGTTCCTTTGTTAATGTTCTAAATAAATAAAATAATGGGTTAAAGGAATAGTTCACTCTACTTTTCAGTCCATTTCTGTGGCCTGTGGTGCTTGCGGGTGTTTACAGGCAACAGGCAAGATCCAAGGAAAAAAACCCAAAACAAGGAACTTTGTGCATCACTGCTGCTTGTTAAGCTTGTTAACACCTGTGACTCAGATGCATTGTGGGGGCTCCATCATAAAAGGATGCATTGAAAGAGTCTGGATTAGAAAATCCCACTGCAGAAGCTACTAAAGAGTGTAAATGTAACCTTTGGCTAATTGCATAGCTCTCAGTAATGCTTAGATTGGGAAGAACTTCTGTCATTATTAACTGCAGCTATTGTACTCACTTTAAATGGAAGTATTAGGACAAAATCTGGCAGAATACCCTCAGTTTCATGTATTTTTGCTGTTTGGGATGCAGACATCATCGTGTTCCTTACTGGGTTCATACCTTTTTGTCACTTGTCTCTGCATTTTGCTGCAGTAAACAGCGAGTGCATTCAGAGCTCAGACAGCGACAGCTTGTCCAGGCAAAAATGCCGAAGCCAACAGCAGACAGAGCAATGAACAGCCAGAAGAGATGCAGAACAGGAAGAAAAGCATCCGCACATTTTCTTTGTCCATTAAAATAAATCAACAGCACAATAAAGTGAAGGGGGGTAAATATTTCCTGAATCCTCCGTATTTAAAATTCCATTAAGCTGTCTGTTTCTTTGTTGTGCAGTAAAACATCACAGACGGAAGCAAATAATCCCAAGTAATATAAAACAACTGGGTCTGCAAATGCTGGCAAGTGAAACAATTTTCATAATAAGTAGTTTTGAAATGAAACAAGAACCAGCTGCAGACTCTCAGCTTTAATTGGATAGTTCAAACAAAAGTATTGGATTTTACGCGGTGTGGGGTACTTCTTCATAAACTGAGCAGGTAAAAGTCTGGAGCTGATTCAAAATGTGGCATTTGCTCTAAATCCACAAGCTGCAGTCAAATCAGCTCTCGGTGCAGGTGAAACAGGCCGTCCTCGGACTGCACAAAACACTGGTCACATAAATAGTTGCACCCTGGGGTGGTCACGGTGGGTCGTGGGGGGTGCATAGTGGTGAGCGCCGCAATATAAGATCTAGATGCCACTGAAGAGAACAGCTGTGGATGATCACAGGATCCTTTCCATGATGAAACCCTTTAGACCTTATCCAGGCAGTTAAGAACAGTCTCCAGTAGGTAAACATGTAAACATCCCATTATCAAAAATCTCTCTTTTTTTTGAATCCCTAATTAAAGCTGAGCGTCTGCACTTCTATGGTGGTGGAATGAGGAGCCAGGATTATGCAGTTTCTGTGTCTGTCAACACTTTGCCAACCCTTGTCTCAGTATGTTTGCTCGTTTTTCGGAGGGTAAATGCGTGCAAAGCTGTTGACTGCACTCCGACTACCTCCTTATTCTCCCATTTCACCATCTTTGAGCCGTGTTCTGCTGCCGCCGACCGACATCGAGGGACCGCTGAGAGGATTAGCGCCAAATACAAACAAAATAATGCTTTCATCTCCTCCTGCATATCTTAAAGGCTTTTATCCTCGAGTCTCTAATACTTGAGACCCAGTTTGCATCTGTTCTCTTTATGGCTGTTTTGAATCCTGCACTAATTATTCCAGTCTCTTCTCTAACGTTTCTTTGCACATTTTTCCTGGGAGTGCTCTTTAAAGACACACTAATTGTGAGTTATTTTTTCCATTAAGCTTCTATTGGGGAGTTTCCATCTGTTTGTGGTCTTGTGCTGCTGTTTTGCACTGCACTGGGTTTCTTTATTTATCCATGGCACATATTGTTTAATGGACCTACTGGTGCGTGCTGTGCGGTATGGTTTTATCTATAAAGCCTGCAAGACCTACAGCAGCTCGTTTTAATCATTTCACTTCTTTCCATTGTTGCATTTCTACTCAAACTAATCATGTGTAATGGAGTTTCTCTGATTGAGTTTATCAGGAGAGTCCCATTGGCTCTTGGTCTAATTGCTGAACCTGATTGCTCATCTTCCATCACCCTCATAGACCCTGCACCATATGGAGTTATTATCAGGTGCAAATGTGTAGCAAGTGTGTAATTTTGAGAGAAACTAAGCATGATGCTCAATTCAGCCTGTCAAAGCGCCGCGGTCCATTATGCCTCTGCGAGATGACGGTGCTGTGGGGTATTGTTTTAATCATGAGAGCGGATCAGTGAGCGTTGAAGACAGCTGCATAAAGAAGGGCCCCACCCACTTCACCAGCATCTTGTTTGAGTCACGCTGTCGATGAGCTGAGAGGGTGGCGCGTCTGCCACAAATGGCTCCTTGTGGTGATATGGATATGGTGAGATACACGTGCAATCGCATAAAGTGTTTCTGTGAATGAGCTGCAAAACATTTCATGCATTTTTAAAAGGACCCCCCTCCCTTCATTGCTTTTGCCACACCTGTCAGACTTATATTTGCTTATAAGAATATTAGACTCATATTCTTATATTTCAGATGTTTTGCCTAATAATTGTTTTTTTATGGGTGCTGATGCTAGCTTTTAAGTTTCTTTGTAATTCTTTAGTCTTGCAGGGAGAGGGCACAGAGCGCACAGTGGCCGGTTCAGTTACTCGAGAGTTGGTTATCAGCTCTGACTTCAGTACACCACGGTTATCTCTGGCTGACTGCAGTCCAGCCATGATCTCAGAGGGTTATCCTGTGGGGGAGCATTTGGGGCTGAAATGGCAGAAACTGCAGTTCCTCAAATGGCCACTTGAGGTTGGTTCCAAACACAAGTTCATCCCCATGCAATTACCTCAATATGAATAAGACTGGAGAGGAAGACGATTTCAAGCCAGCAGAATGGTCCAAAGGCAGACTCAGACTCCAGAAGCAGGTCAAAGGTTTATTTACAAAAATCCACATAACAGAGATGCTTTTCTGTTAATGCAACTCCTGCGAACTGGAGAAGCAGCTAAGCAGCAACCGGAGCTTTCATGATTATCCAGACAATCAGTAACAACAGAGTTCACGGGCTTTATCCCGCTTCGTTCAGGTTTGACGATCAGGAGACTATTGGAGGGATCCAAAGTCTCTTTTGCATCCAGATGAGAGTTCAAAGAGAACAGTGGGCAGCAGGATTACACACGGGAAGCTTCCTGAGAGCGTAGACATGAAAACTGAATGAGTAAGAGAAGGTTTGTCTGAACATGGAGACTAGAGAAAGCCTTTACATTTACACAATTAACTGAAGGATCTGGCGATGGTGGATGAAGTGGAAAGGCATGAAATGATGAGGTGCAGGTGAAAGTCCACACTACAGGAAAACCCCAGAGTGAGAGAGGAGGACAAGTACCTGGGTGTCCACATCAGCAGCAGACTGGATACAAGAAGGGGATGAGCAGAGTTTGCAGCAAAGTGATGGAGATTTCCTGTCATGGTGAGCACAGTGCACTTTGCTGTGGTCTGCTGGGGAGCAGCATCACACTTTCTTTAATATTTTCAGCTCTGCTGCCAGAATAATACTTTTAGAATTATCTCAACAAGTTCCCAAATACGGGGTAAATAAAGCATTTCTTTGAACTCACTTTTTGGATTTTAATAAGACCTGGAGTCGGAGCAGGGTGTTCTTCTCTTCTGCTAGTTTGAGTCACTGAATCGGAGCCAACCATGTTTGAGCTTTTGGTGCCTTTTGAAGCATTTTAACATATTTATCTGACAAATATTATGTCCTGCTGTGTAGTAAAGAAGTCTGGCCAAGAAGCCAGTGTTCCAGTTCCAGTGAGTCAACCGCTGTTATTAGCCCAAGTTAGCAGGTATCTGTGTGATGCACACATGCAGTCACTGCTGCAAACTCCTCAGTAAGGAAAGCAGCTATTGGCTGTCTCAAAAGTCGCTAGAATTCGCTATATGATGTCATCACCTAATTTGCATAAGTGGGAATTTGCATGTACAGTAGTTGCAATCAAGGCTGTACGAGAGCCGAATAACAACTTTGGAGAGAGGGCTCGGTGTTGAAGTGAGGTTCGGGGGTTGGAGGGCGGTGTCGAAATGAGGTCTGGGTGATGCCAAAGCGTACAAAGGGACACAGTGCAAAGGCATTATGTACACAAAACACAGCGACAGCGGAGGATTTCAGGTTTCCGGTCTATCTCCAAAACTCTCCAAAAGTCACTGATGTCACTGGAAAAAGTCGCTAGTTTCTTTTTGGAAAAAAATTCACTACAGGGGTCTGAAACTCCGCTAAATCTAGCAACAAAGTCGCTATGTTTGCAACACTGCACGCAGTTTGTGGATGCAGCTAACCAAGCTAGCTAGCATTAGATAAAAACTTATCACTACATCCTCATGCCTGAAAATTTTTTTGCTTCTGGCTCTAGAAAATCAAGATAATGGTAGCATTTAAGCTAACGTTGAGGTTTTAAATGCAAAGTTTATAGACAAACCTACAAGTTCCCTACAAAAACGGGAAAACTCTGAGGATTGGCTAGAAAGGCAGTACACACACACGCACGCGCGAGAGTTTAGCTGATAGGACACAAGTAATGCTGAAAAATTCATTATATGTGAATAATGGCTGATGGATTTGCCATTTGCTATAAAAGCATGTCACGCTCACACATGGACATTAAGGGGAATGGCCTTCAATGTAAAGTTTATCTGGTCAAGATCTGTCAGTAGTTCGTTATAAGGGAGGGCTTACCTGCAGTCCCAAAGGCCGTGAGAACATGAAGAATGATGGTAATATAGTATGATGATAGTAATTCAGTTGACTATATGAGCCCTATTAATCTTGTGTGGGTGAAACCCATTATGGTGATTAAAACTCACACCACTGTCAGACGCCCAGCCTATGGAATCTGATGTATTAGCACACAGCAGGACCTTAGCTCATAAACCCCCAAAGTGTTGAGTATTACATACGTAAATAAAAGAAGACATTCTGAAATCAATGTTATTCTGAAGAAACTGTTTTAAATATATGCAAATCCCAGATGAAGACAGTGGAGGGAGTATAATCTTCCATTCAGCCCATCTGAGAGGTTTATGTTCCAGCAGACAGGAATACATTACAGCCCTGCTGCAGCCTGCAGCCTCTGCAGTTTACACCACTCACCTCACACAATCAAAAGAACTCTCCTCAGACATTGGCGTATCCTCGGATGTCTGAGGAGAGTTACATAAAGACTTCAGACATAAACTCGTGTGGCCCTTAAACGCAACATCAGCATCAGAGACAAACCAGCAAAAGGCTCACCACCATCACATAAAGGAATCTGCAAAGCCAGAATTCATCAAACCCAAAACAGGGTCACCATGGTTTGATCCAAAGTTATCATATTCATGTGAAAAAGGTAAATCCAATTAAAATTGTTGCCTTGCTTTTGTCATGTTTAGAGAAGCAAACATTTGATTACCCTGAAAACAACTTGAGGTAAGTTTAGTACTCCAGCAGCACCATGAGGAATGTTTGATGGTACGGTTACCGAACAACACCGTCAATAGGTGTAATATGCTCTGAGGAAAACGTAAATAATAATTGTTCCCATTAGCTAATGATTGTTTGGTGTGATGATGCTTCTGACAGCGTTCCCATTCATTTTAATTCCTCCGGTTTGTAGATGTGTAGTTTAATGTGCGATTTTGTTCACGCTTCAAAGGAAATCAGATGTTTCCTTGGTGAACTATATCAACAATGAAAATAATTCATTTGCTATTCATGTGGCTGCATGCCAGCCTGTGTCCCTGAAACAAATGATAAAATTGCACAGCACCTTCAGCTGAACATGAGAGCAGGATAAAAAGAAAAGACTCAATGTGACAGCTTCCCAGCCATCTTAAAAACGTGGCCTTCCAACCACAGAGCTTAGCTTCAGCCCTGCAGAAAGCGCCTTCATCTCCTTGAGTCTGAATGCAGATTTTGATCTATGATGTTATATGTAACTGGCATGCTTTGGATCATTTAGACTGATTGGTGACCACCAGCCACCACGGAAAAGTGATTATTTAAGATAGAATATCTTTACTGTCATTGCACAATACAAATATAAATAGGATAAATAAGGACCTACATTTAGAGACGGTTGGCGGTTTCTGTGAAACTGAATTTGCAGTCACTCAGGCCTAGAGGCCAGTCAGTGACTCCCTGGTAACCAGAAATGTGAATTCCCCAACCGGTTGGTGAGTGGTTGCTGGAGGTTGGTGGCAATCAAATATGGGTAAAAATGAACAACCACAGAATCTTACAGGTTATAATTTGAATCATTTCATGGCCAAATGCTGTTTTAGAAAGTCTGCTTTGAGTCCCTCGTTAGCACTTCGACTTCATGTTGCCGCTTTATGCAATAGTGGAATACAGTTGCAAAATCGGAGCAGCTGTTACATTCCATTCATTTTTTTTTTTCCCAGATATGATATTATGTAACTCACAGTTGGAGTTCTCAGATGACTTGGATCAGCATGAATCCCTCCCAGTGAAATTAGCACTACAGAAGCTCGAGATCTCTTAGTAAATGTATTTTTGTCTTATAAACAGTAGAAGGTTCAAGCCTGAGTTCATGAAGGCTGTGACGTAGACTCTGGTGTTGACACAAGGCTCAACATTCTGCTGTACATCATTTAAGACCAAATTAAGATTTCTCTGAAATAAAGTTTCAATTTAAAGACAAAAGAAAGTGGCTGCCACATAAACCTGCAGCGTGATAAGGCTGCGAGCTCAGTGACTGCTGGCTAAGTCATCCAGTTAGTCCCTTACTTTCCTCGCCCCTTGACAGTTTTTTTTTTTAAACTTCACAAATTTAAAACCCCACAAAAGAAGCATTCACACTGGAAACTGTGAAAATTACAATGGCATAACCCGTAATTGGAGGAGGAAAAACCACACAAAAAAAAATCCCGTTCTGAGATCAAAGCTGGTAGTTTAGAATTTTGCAAGATAAATTGGACATTTAATGAGTGCATATAGAGTTTGGTCTAAGTGTATTTGGACAATGGCGCAGTGTGTTGTAGGGTTGCCTCCGTCCAGACATTGAGCTTTAACTGAAGAGGTCCAGCAGAAGTATTACAGTGTGTGCTCTACATAAATTGAATTATCTGGACTTGGTTCCATTTGGAAACTGTTCACTTTAACTTTCAATATGAAGTCCAAAGATATGCCTCTGTCTTTAAAACCCACTCTGATGGTATCCAGAGGCAAAACTGGCAAAATTGCATCATTGTTCTAATGAGTGTGGGCCTAACTGTAAATATAATAGTTCACTGTGATAAATGGTACAGTATAAAGTCTGGCATTGCTGTACGTTGCTTGGTCTGTGGTTAAGGCTAATCTCTGTGCCCTTACTGTAGCTGGTGTTAACTGCAATTTAATTTTAAGAGTAATAAGCAAAACTCTCAACACTGCCCAGCTAGTGAGCGAGCTACCGGAAGTAGATTATGTGAAGCCTCGTGTAGCTACTTAAACAAAAGGAGATTATAGTTTTGTAATGTTTATTTACAGCAGCAGCTTTCACTGGGGCCTGATGTCTAATTTACACTTCTTTGCTCAATCTGGGCCTCTCATGTTTATCCCGCAGGCTACATCGTAGCTACTGTACATGCCAGAATTTATACCTGCGCTCGCCACATTGATGCTGAAGTGTAGTTGCATTTCTTTGGGTGTGCATGCCAGATTACAGGGTTTTAGAAGGGTTGCGATGCACCCACAGTGCAGATTGAACACAGGAGTATAAATCCGCTGTGATTCTGGCAGCAGCTACAAAAGCTACTTTCAGCTGTTCTCTTGTCACATCAAACACGTGGGGTCACTGTTTTAGACCAGAAGGCCTTCCTGACAGGACCCCAGAGGGGCTTTGGATCTCCAGCTGGAATTGAAACAGTAACTTTTCACTTGCTGAGCAAATGTGTAAGTAAGTACCACACTTTAGAGCCACGAGCATTCTGAGAGCAGCTATAAAAGGTAAAATATCTGAAGAAGAAGACTAAAGGAAGAAAATGAATAACAGCACTGACAGTATGGAATTGGGTCTGACTTTTAGATGTTAACAATCAGCTCATTTAATATTTGGTAATTCACCAAAGGATTATATTTTCCTTCATGTATTCAGTTATGCATTAATACTGAACACTCTGGGCGTCCATATATCACTCCTGTTGGCTGCTGCTGTTATCTTGATGTCTGTTTTAATTTCATCTCATTTCTTTCTGCCTTCTGTCTTTAACTTTAGGCTGTTTGTGCTGCAGGTCATTAATGTAATGTAATGAATGTTGTTTGCTTTTTGCTGCCTAATATTTCCCTCACTATCGGTAATCTGCTTCTGCTGTGCACACAGATGGATGAAAGAGCTGAAAGTACATTCTCACTTCATGGTCTTGTTTTCTTGGAGGCTGCCAGCTGCATCATAAATTTAGCACCAAACACGTGTGTCAGTATCAGTGCCCGGTGCTCCCTTTTGTCGAGCTCTCGTCCGCAGGGTAACAACTATGAAGATCTGGACAGGTAATTCACTTCCCCCGTCACACTGTTCATGCACGCAGCTCAGCTGAATGCAAGAAAGGAAAAGATGGCTTAAAATTCTCATTTGGACTCCATTGCATGGGCAAAGCAAGGAAACCCCGGAAACGGTGACCCGTGAAATCAGGGTGAGGACAATCGCCGCCACCAGGCTCCATCCTCATTACAACGTCTTGGGAAAAGGGGAGGAAAAGGTCAGAGAGGGTGGAAGAATGAGGAGATGTGAAATGCAACCTTGAAAATGAATCTCAGGATGTATATATGAGCCGAAATACATAATGGACAGTGCATGCCGTGCAGCAGACCGTGGCTGCTGCGATTATGTAGGATGCTGTACACCTCGACCTTAAGCACACTCTTGACATGGTTTGGGGGTATCGTGACTGCCTGTAATCAGAGCGTGGAGTTAGATGAAAGGGTTTGCTTTTCATTTAGTCTCTGCATGTTCAAAAAAAAAGTCAGGTAATCAGAGATTGTTAAGCCAGCTTAAAAAATGCAAATTGCTGGCTTTTGGTTTCACAACAAAGAGTAAAGAGGGATGAGTCTTTGTGTCCCACTGAGCTGTGATGGACTCGGCGAGATGAGGAAGCTATTTCCCCTTCAAAGCAAATTGAACAGAATTGATTCGGTCCCATCCTCTGCGAGAGAGCGGCTTCAAAGCGAATGTTTCTCCAAGGCCCCGTAACTGGTGTCATCTCACTGAAGCACAACCAAATCCCCCACGCTGCATGTGTGATCCAGTCCCCAGTGAGCGAGCCGGTAATTAATTCCTCTAAAAGACAATTAGTCTCCTCAATCTAATCCTCTGGGCATCTTTGAATTTGGGTGAATCCAGTTTCCCTCCAAGGCCGGTGATTAATCACAGCGATTGCCCACCATGTTCATAAATAGAACTTTTACCCATCTTAACCTTTCTTATAAGTGATCTCAGGGTTTTGATCACGCATGATTCACCCCACAGCATTTTGGTTTATTTATGACTCATTAAACTTTAATGCTGATCACAATGCATATGCATGACTTTTTCTCTTTTATTTACATATCAAATGGCTCATATCAAATGTGCTCATGTTGCAATCCTCGCAAAGTTCAACTCAGAGTTCAACATGTTTGTTAGAAAGAAGAATAAACACCCAGGCTTGGGTAATTCGGTATTCAAGGTTTCTGTGTTTCCACAGCTATACAGTAGCGCTCCAGGCTACGGGTTTTCATATCCATGGAAACACAAAACCAAGCAGGATTTTACCCCCTGAACACCAAAGCTTGGAAATAAAAGGCCAGAAAAGAAAGAGACAAAAGGAAGTTCCAAGGGAAGCAACAGATTGGTGAGTATTCAGGCCACGAGTTCAGAAATAGAAATACTTTTTGCATCAATTTGCAGAATTATTTCTTCATTGTTGCATTGTCACTTCAATCTTTCACGTATTGAGCTAAAGCTCAATGAATTGTCCCCAACCATAAATACAATTTTTTCCTTGAATACTGCATGTTCAACATTGCACATTTTTCTTATCTCAGCTCCAAAGAAGCTTCCAAATATTTGGAAGCTAAGCGGATGCAAAGCTCCACATGTGCAGGTTGTGTCCGTCAGCACCAGCTTTTGCATGTTTCTTTTTTTTTATGTAATGCAAAGCTCCCGGGGATCACTTTAATGTTCAGCACAGCTGGTGTGAAGAGAAGGCATTCACCTATTCACTGAGGTGTGTGAATCCAGTTTCGCCTGCAGATACTAGGAATCTATTAGCCCCATCCACCCCTCTCTGTGTATCGAGCACTGCGCACACAATGGGGCTGTGCGATAATGGATCAAAACCTGGAAGTCAATGAAAGAACTTATTACTCCATGCATGCATGCTTAGTAAGGCGCGTTACCTGTAGTGCTTCCCTCATAGCCAGCTGAAGGAGGAAATATTAGTTATTGAAGAGTGATAAGAAAATATCTCAGTCTGGTATGTTTGATTATTATAATATTTTTTTTTTGCACTAGCAATGTGAAGATATGTTTATATTTTTAAGGTGTGCACACATAATTTTGCATATTTCTTAAAAATATGGGTCCAGGAAAAGTCAGAATTTGGGCACCATCTACATGAACGTGAATCCAAACCGGGAGCTGGTTCAACAGGAGAGGGGGTCGATACAACATGGGCAACAATAATAATCATATTTCAGCATTAAAATATTATTTTGAATACAGGGTTTGTGCATACTAGATCTATCAGCATAATCAGCATAACCCTAATTCACATTATCAGATGAAGTTTGGTGTGGCTGAGGGAGCTGGGTGGGGGGAGCGTGCAGGAAGCAGCACACATGTCATCCAGTGGTCAGATGTGAATGCAAGCTCATCATGCAGGCTTTGTATTGGGAGGTGGCAGGTTACAGACGGGCTAATGTTCAGTCAAACTGCATCTGACATCTGTGTCCTCACATTAACCCCGCGTCAGGTGATGTGTTGAAGGGTTCAGGGCTTCGCTGCACGTGTACAAAAATTACCTGCGGGTACATGCATAAGTACAAGAGACACACACGCCCCCGCATGCTGCCCAACGCATCAGTACACACCCTCATCACCTATTCAGGCATGACAGATTAAAAGGAACCTGAAGCTGTCAGTACAATGAGAGAATACTTGCCCCCCGTGCATGAAACCAACCCCACGCATTTACAATGAGCTCACAGTGCAGCCCATTAATTCATCTGCCAATACACATCTGTACTAATTACCAGAGAGTCTGCATATGTTCATGTAGCCACCATCAGTAATTTACACCCGGCTGCATGTGTTCATATGTGCTGCAAACTATCACCTGCCTCCTTCCAGCATTCTCATCAAAACTTTAAAGGCTTCCTTACGTATGATGTTCTTCCTGGCATTAATGCGCTGCTGCAGTTTGTCTCCTGATTGAAATGCAGCATCACTTGGAAGCTACACCAGACAGGCTGGTCTGGTGTACAACATCCCTCTAATGAACCCTCCAGATAGCAGTGCATGATGGGAAACAGATGTGCTACAATTGTTCAATTAACCCCCCGGTCCTTTTATTCAGAAGGTCTCAATATCACAACATGCTCAGCCATAACTATCCGACCCGGGGAGACGGGGGGGCGGAAGAGACAAAAAGGGGAAAAAAGGATGAAAGACATGCTTTTTTTTTTTTACTCTAAGACAAAGAAGCGAAGCTGAAACGCTACGGCACCAGAGAGCTGCGCACATTATTTATCAGCTTCTGAAGGCCACCGCAGACACATTTACTCAGCGTGTCATGAAGAAACATTTTTCCCCTGCCAGCGGAATCACCTCATATCAGCGCCTTTCCCTGTAACAGAGAGTTTTCCCCAGCAGTGTAATAAGATTGTGTCCCTGCATCCCTACCAAGCATGATTAAGGTATTTTTCAATGTTAAATTCCATTATTGATGCATAAGCTGTCAAGGATAGTGAATTAGTTGCAGTGAAATTGGGTAGACTTCTGACTGCTGTTCCTGAGGTGTGCCATTGTAATAGCTTGTATGAAATAGCAATAAGACATCCTATTTCTCATTTCACAAGTGTAAAAATTACATTACACTTCTGAGATATCAGCCAAAATGTTTTAAAGGGACAATTAATGCAGGGCATGGCAGTTCTAGCCAAGAGTGCAGCAATTAAGGCTTAGCTTTCACTTTTTGAGCTCGATTTGTCACATTTGCAAATAAATAAAATGGACTCAAGTGTGAACAAATGGAGACGGACTGGCACTGAGATAAAACTCTAACACAATAAACGGCATTGTTCAGGGAAGCAGGAGAGTCCAAAAAGCAAACCACCAATAACAAAAACTGACAAAATACAAAAGCTAAGAAAAGGAGGGAGCCAATAAGAAAGGACACCGAGGGAGGTGAGCGAGCGGAGTACCTGAGAAACCAGACAGAGGCTGAGGAAGAACCACAGACTGTATAGAAAAGATGGACCGATGCCACCTGTTGGCTTTTGGACTCTGGAATTTGAACCCTCACCATTCGCCCAGTGACCAATAGGAATACATCTAGCAGCTAATCACAGCTCGTAGCTGCCCTCACCTGCTATAGCAGTTGCAAGTTCAGACTGACGGAGCGGCTGCACGCAAGTTATCAGACTTTTGGACAGAATTGGACTAAAACTGGCACACGAAGTTAGCTTGTAATGTTTACACTGGTTGCTGCCGACAACCCCTATATCGTTAGCCTAATAGCATAATTGCCTAAGTCATATTTTGGGCAAAATTGAGATATCTATCTAAATGAATCTACGCTGTTAGCAGAATAGACTTAGGTATCTCAAAATATGATTTAGGCAATTATGCTATTAAGCTAACGATGTGTCAGCGCAGCACTGGAGTGAATTATTTTGTCCAGTAGAGGGCAGTGATGAGAGATCTTTCTCCTCATTTCGCCTCACCGGCCTTTACTGTTCATAGGATTAGGAAAATTTGTTGGTTAATGACCATGATGCATGCTAAATAGATGGGGATTAGTTAAAAAAGATATTTTAATGTTACTGTAGCACTTATGTCACTGCAAGACAGATTAATGAGCTACTGGACCAGTTCTAGGTTCGCAGGAGCGGTGGGACAAGGCACAGTGAAGAGACCAGAACCAGAAACTCTTAAATGGAAAGCCGGCATTTTAATAAACAAAACAATTGAACAAAACAAAAACACAACTACTGTTAAGTAGGTCACTCTTAGCTTAAGATTCTTATAGAATATCAATAAACCCACTTTAACACAATAAAGGAAAACAAAACATAACAGTATTGAAATTAAACTCAAAACACTCAGTTTCAGTTCAGTTGAATAGCTCAACTGAGTTCAGT
>VUQK01029767.1:0-20467 GCA_015106715.1 Bujurquina vittata | reverse complement strand
GAGTGGGGAAAAGTAAGATGGGGTTTTTGTGTTTGGTGGGGGGGGGGGGGGGGGGGTCGATAAAGGTGCTTATTTTAAATGCTCACGTTGAAAACAAATATAGGAGTTTTTTTTAAATTCATTTAAAACAATGTTAATAAAAAAGTCCACTATGACTTTGTGTCTGTAACATCTTTATATTGTCCTGGAAGTTGATGGAGGTCTGGGCTCTACTTCCATGTAATACCACTTTGTGCCACAAGATGGTACAGTGAGCCATCATATGGTTTTTTTGACCAAAAGATTGCATTCTTAGGTCAAATGTTCACTACAACTTTCACCACCAGGGGCATCGTTTCACATCTAAAATGTTTTCAGATGTGTGCTGCTGCTCTTTTAACTTTTGATTTTTTTAGCTTTATTTCCATATGATTAAGAAGCTTCACCTTTTTGTAGGTTGTAAAAAAGTACGTGTTGATTTTCCTTGTTAAGCAAAGGTTAGAGCAACTCGCTGCACCATCCAGTGGTACATTCTGGTATGGCGGGGAAGTGCAGCCTGGCTCTAATTCAGCTTCTGTAGCTATCTCTTCAACACAACACAAAAGTCAAAACAGTCCTTTTTTTCACATTTTGTTGATGGTCCTGATGGTATAGTTTTAAAATATTTTTAAACCCATTCATTTACAAAAAGTACCATTAAAGGAAAGCGGGTTACTTGAACCTGAGTCTTGTTTGCCTGAAGACTTGGCCGCACACATCAGGTTCAGTGCAGAGAGCTCTGAAATCTGAGGGATCGCCGCATGCTACGAGTCAAATGGGGGAAACCTGGTGAATGTAGCTGAAAATGTCACAACTTTACCAAAGCTCAGCAATGAACTCGGTGAAGCAGTGGCTCAGATGTGAGCGGTGTGGCTGGAAAGGCCAGTTGATGCTGCGGGCTGCAGACGGACACTGGACCTGCATTCATACCACAGTATGAGCGCTGGATGTGTGTGTGTCTGTGTGTGCATGTGTTCCACACATGCACACTAGAAAGCATGACGGCCACTAAGAACTGTTTTGTTTTGCTGAACACAGAAAAAGGAAGCCATGTGAGCAGGCTGCAAGTGAGAGACATCTGCTGGAAGGGCTAGTCCTAGATCGCAGTCCGAGACACTTCAGCGTGAGAGAGGGTTTGGTGCTGTACTGGCCATCAGTGGCAGCTAAAACTGCTGCTAAGATGATTGTCTGCAAGACAACTAATGAGAGTTTGCAAGAAATGATGCAGAATACAGCGACCAGCATGACATGTCACACTTTTGATGATATTGTTTAAGGACATAGCACATCTGAACACGCCTCTGTGGCACGAACACACCTGACTTTCAACGAGGAGACCGGAATTTAAGGCAGCGCTGTGAGAGGTAAACACAAAAGCCGTGTGGGGTTGTTTGTTCGGGGGCTTCCAACATTTGTTAGATGGTGAAATTTAGATCCTGCCAACCCTTTAAGTCTCGGCTATAAATACACACTATGATGTTTACGATCACACTGTCAAATACATGCAAATGCAAATTCCAGACAGATAACTTAGCAACATGGTGACTATCAGCCTGCCTGCATCCTAGTTCAGAAAAACAATCCACTCCCTGTGTCTGTGCACAGCCAGTTGGACTGATCCTTTCAGTTTTAACACATTAAGAGGTTTAATACCAGAGTGTCACAACACACCTCCACTCAGATCAGCCATTTTGTTCACTCACGCAGCCAGTCAGACTGGAGCCAGCCAGGCTTTCCATTTGGCTTCAAGTATCTACAAACTGTCAGGAGGAGGTGGAGGATCATTTAGGAGTCACTGACTGATTTGAACCAATCAGGATTGATCAGCACGCCTTCGGCTCGCTTTAATTTGTTCAGATTGAAATACGGTGTGAACGGAAGGAAACGTTGAATGTTTAATTCATGCCCCCACGATTGGGTCCATTTTTGGAGAGACTACAGAGAGGGGTTTCCTCCGAAATCACAACTGCAGAGTCCTCAACGTGATGATGCATGTTGTTGATGCTGATTGGTTCATAAGTGGACTGTAAAAGGTTTTCATTGTTTTTGACACCTCAGCTCTTTTTACGTTTGAACTTCGCTCGTCTCCACTGATGGACGAACAACAGCACGAGACCAGCTGTGCAGCATATTGTTGACACTGCCCCCACCTGACCACAGATGGTTCTGCAGGTAGACGAGCACCCCGAAGCCGCCGAACCATAATTTCTTCATCGTTCGAGCGGCTGTCACGTAACCGTGCTTGTGATGAGAGCAAAGTGATGGAATGAAGTGCATAAAAATGATTTGGCCGAATCATCAAAGAAGGAAATGTTCAGCTGATTCACTGAGAGGGGAAGAAATCAACAGGTGGCCATTAAATGCCTGCCCTGACAAGCGCACAGTTTATACTTTTAATTGACTTTCCATGCACAACAACAGAAGGGACAAACTGTAACTTTGGAGTCAAACGGAGAAGCTCCTGTCTGACTCCAACATCTCTGCAATGAGTGGCTTAAGAATATTAACAGAGGATTTTGTTCCTCCAGCCACAGAGATGGATGGAATTTGCTCCTAATACCAACAGCAAAGAAGATTTTGGTTCATAGTGGTCGGTCTCAGTGATTGGTATGCAGAAAATGGTCACATCAGCTAAGTTTACACACAAAGTTATTGTGTAAAGCTCTGAAAGGAAACACACTGATGATTTTGCAACATATACTGTAAAGAAACGCTCGTGCTCAAACGACCATTTCGTATATCTTAGTTTGGTTTGCCTCCACTGAGAAATGAGGCGACTATATCAAACCTGCAGTTCCTCTAATGGCCACTTGAAGCAACAGTGAGTCAGTCTCCACAGACTCACTAAAATGTCCAACTTTACAGTTTACAATTTTTAGTCCGTCTCTGCAGAGCACGGGTACATTTTATGGAGAGATAAGTTGTCACTCCGTCTGTACTGACAATGAGGTTCGGTGACATCGCCGTAACTCTGTGTTTAACACGTTTTGTACAGCGTTCAGGCTCAGCTGGTAAATGTGTGGGCACGTCCTTGAGTTGTAAACGTACTGACATAATGATTAATAAAAGAACAAGACGTTCTCAAAATAAATGTCACGTCTCTGAACGCAGAGCAAACACGAAGACGGCAGCTCTACAGGAGCTGACGTGCTGAGCTGGGTTGTGGTACAGCGACGATAAACAGAGCTTGAATTCAATCTCCTGCCTCCTCTTCTGTTGCCTCGAGAGCCGCTGTGTGCTAATGTCCTGACGGTTTGCAGGAGAGCCCGCTCCCTGAACCAGCACCTTCCCCTTTCCACGTGCTCCTTCCTTTGTTTCTTTGGGGGAATCCGAGCTGAGGCTGCATTTACGCTCTGTATTGTTTAAAACCGCAGCGTATTAGACCAGCGGTGAACACGAGTGTCAGACACCCTGAAGCATCTGCTGCACATCACCTCTCAATGAACCTGTCTCAGTAATCAGTGAAACAAGCAGGGATCATAGACGGGATTAAGTACTCCAGAACTCATCTGTGTTGTGCAAACCCCTCCATCTAATCTCTCCGTGTCTGGCCCCCGTCGTGTGGCACCGAGGTCTTAACGGCTTTTTATTATCCTCTTAAATGTGCCCTCTTCCTATCATAGTTGTGTCCTTATGCCACGAGCCAAGATAAGAAATCCAATTAGGAATGAAGCGGCAGATTTTTCGTGGGCTTCAGATCCCGGGGCCTCACTGAGGCATGGCTGGCTAAAGCTCGTGCCATCAGCGGTCCTTGGAAGTGTCAGGTCCACCCACATGCAGATAAACTGGGATTGTCGGAGGCAGGAAGCTGTGTCAGTGCTCCCCTCCCGCCGCATACATCGGTGCGCAAGCTCGTAAAAAAGAAGGTGCTATATTTCTCAGGCTGTGCTGCAACGTTGTGGACTCGAACCGACTTCACTCAGTGGGGATCTCGACAGAAAGTTTGGGAAAGAATGACAGATTTAAGTAAGTGCCAAAGGACTGAGTCTCTTTCTCTGAAATCCCAATTTTAGGATACTGTTTCATGGTGACAGCATAAAGTAGATCTGAGTGTGAGTGTGCAGCTGTGTCTGACACCCACTACCTTCAAGCCATTTATAGTCACAGCACTTATGGCTCTTGAGTGACAAAAAGCCTTAAAATGAAAGTGACACGAGTCTTTAAGATGTGGACACAACAGCGTCTGCAAGCAAACAAGAGTGTGCTGGATGAAAGAGCTCGGCCGAGCGCCGTTTCGGCATCAGACTCTTTAGGAAAAGCAGACGAATGAAAAGCTGTGTTTGATACGTTTCACGATTCCTCGCATGATGCAGTCACACACATTGTGTCTCGAGCTGTGATCATTACTGAACTGATTCAAATTTGGACCATTTCAAGACCATCAGCAGGTTTTGTGTCAGACTGCTGTCAACAAAGAGCCCAAAGATACGGTTTAAAAGTAGCCTTATGTGTAGATACAACATGGAGTTTTGAGCCTTTTTAAGCTCGAGTGATACAAACAAACAAGCCAGTCATCCCTGTGGAAATGGTCAGGTGTAAGGACGGGACTGAAAGTGAGGCGGCCTTCACAAAGCTGGAGAACACTGGCTGAAGGCCGCTCTGTATTTGACCGGCCTGCCTCTTTAGAGACTTAATTTCATTGCGGTCCTCCAGTATTTATCGACTGCAAATTGCAATGATGAGTCTCGTCCCAAAAATCATTATTTGGAACGCCACCCCGGTGATATTAAATCAGTTGCTCTGCATTACGCTGGACAAGCGGAGGGAAAAAATGCTCAGGATGGTCTGTCACTGCCGCTCTAAAAATAGAGCTTTGTTTTTCCCTCTGCAGATAAATCGGGAGCTTAAACAGTGACGTGCTCTGATCAGCGCCTCTTTCAGATCAACTATTTTGACAAGTTCTTCTCTTGCAGCTGAAGTGAAAGCCGCTCTGATTTTAAAGATAAGTAACGAGGACGCTGATGAGACGCCGAGCTGTAACCAAGTCTTTCTCCTGTCGTGTCTGCTTCAGAGAAGCTGCTCAGCTGCTTACTCTGAAACGTGTCCATCTTTCCTGGTGTCTGTCTTGCATGTGCAAAACCAAATCCCAGCAGATATTTGATCGCTCTTAGTTTCTCTGTATTGCATAATGTGTTTGTGCTTTGAGAGCTACAAGATTATCAAACAATAAAGAATATTCACAGAGACCAACAGATAAAAAAAGTTTCTTGGATGAACCAAATCTCCAATTCCAAAACATCTCACTTTCATTTATATTTCACATTAAGCTCAGACTTTCCCTCGTCTCTGCCTCGAGCATTGTTTGCAGTCACTTTGCCGGCGAACGGCGCCGGCGGCTCTCATCTCGGTAACTCAGCGCTCCGGATGCTCCACAACTCAGCCAGCAGGTTATTGAACCTGCGAGGCGTTCCCCTGCTCACAAGATATATCACATAAACAGTCTTTAAAAACTGCTCAGGACCGGCTCGCCCTGCGAGTGATAGATTGCTGGAATCAGTCTGGTAAGAATGATTGCATTGGCTCTTGAGTCAGCGAGTCTATAAATTACAGAGCTGCGCCAGCTGATCTCAATATATTCTCCCCTCCGAGTACACCTCTCAGTCCCGGGCCCCACTGAGGACTACAGCGTGTGATGGATGTGTGGTTGAGACACGTCTGCCACTAGTATGCACACAGTAGGAGAAACTTTATTTGTCCCTTTAAAGATGATAACGGATATAATTAAACTCCCACTCGTGGCTCCCATCGGGTTCTTCCTGCTGCGTTTTTACTTTTAGGAGAAAACAGGAATAAGAAGCTGGATACCTTAGCTGAGCCAGAGAGCTTTTCCTGGAGGTCACATTTTCCAAAAAAAGAGCTCGGTGTGCTCGGTGATTAATGGTTGCAGAAATTAAATGTTTCTCTTTTGAAAACACAATCAGAAAGATTGATGAGTTCATTCATCCAGTTTGTTCTCTGCTTTAAGTGCCGTTTACAGACTTCATTACAACACAAAATTTAAAAAAGTAATAATAATCTTCCATTAATCCCATTAATGTATTTTTGTGTCTGTGTAATGAAGCAAAGTCAGTCTGAGAGATCATCTCAGGTCCAAACAGGCTTTCCATCCTGCTGTGCAGTCAAATTAAAAGCTGTGGATATAAGAAAGTGACTCTTGAGGTGCCGTGTGACTGTAATGTAATGAGCAGCAACACCCTCGCTGCATGACAAATCATGCAAATCTCTTCTGTGTTAATGATCAGCTCAAACAATAAAGAAAGTGTGTTTTTGTTGCAGTGAAGAACAGCAGGTGGGGGGGGGGTCCTGTCTAGAGTCCATATGGTGGTAAATTCTTCTCTGTATTCTCCATCAGGCAGTCTGTAGGTGTTCAGATCCCACAGGTGCTGTTTGTTTTTCTTTGCGTTATTATTTTCATCATTTGCGGTTTCTCCGTATGTGCGTACTGCACGCCCGTGTCGCTGCTGCTTGTCCTGATTTTGTGAGAAATCGGTCTGACTTGGTGTTAATGTTCAGAAGGCATCAACAAGAACAAACTTTGCAGTTGGTGCATGCAAGCCCGTAAGTGCACGCTCACTGCATCCATAGGAACTGAGAGCAGCAGGTGCTTCAGTGAGTGTGAGCATGAGGACTGAACGTCCCAGCAAATTCACTCTGCAGGCCTCAGTTAGCATGTCAAAGGTTAAAGTTCACGACAGCACAATCATAATTTGATTGATATTGTCATTCCAGACAGTTTTCTTCACTTCTGTTTTTTCGGTTCTGAAGGAGAATCAAAATTTTTTGGCTTTTGTGAAGCAGTCGACACAACACAGCAAAGAGCAGCAGCTGTGTGATCAGGCCAGAGGGCTCTGATTAACCAGCAGTAGAGACGTTACAGGGAGGAGACGCGGCACTCTGCCCATCCCGAAACACTGAAATTAGCAGCGGTCCCACCAGAAATATCTACTGATGATTGCCTAAGTAATACAGTTACTGATACAGTTACTGACACAGTTACTGACACAGTTACTGTAGTAAAGATGGAGGAAGTGTACTTTGTGTTTCTCGGTTTGTGTTGTGGATTCCTGGCATTTGTTCGGTGCTCTGGTGGGAGGAGCTGGTGAAATTAATCATGTCAGTACAACGGACATTAAAGAAGACCTAATATTTATATTCTCCTGACCATTAAAATAATAATTATGGACCACTCCCCATTCATAAGGATCAGCGCTTCAGAGCGACTGCCCACAGAGGCTCCACAGACGGCCAGAATCGGGGGGGGGCTTAAGAAGCAGCATCAAGGCCAGGATGAGAGGCATGAGGATTATTTTGAACTTTGAATCATGCAAAGCTAATCTAGTCGAGTTGATATTGAGCTGGAAATGAACAGAATATTTAATCCAATCAGTCAAATTTACCCTAATCACTGCTCAGGTTAGTTTTTTCACACATAAGATGATGATGGGGTGATATGAGAACTTCACAGCTGAGGTCTTCACAGGTCCAAAGTTTTGAACCTGATCCAGAAGGGACACATGGAAAACCTGCTGAAACCTGAAGTGCATAAATTAATTTTCAAAAAAGAGAAACCTGATCTGAGTGGGACCAAAGCACAGCCAGACCCAGAACTTGAGGATAATCAGAACCTCACACGATGAACAATGTTCTAAGAGAAATATGAAGTCATGGAAACTAAAACAACTTTTTTACATATTTCAAAGACAAACCTGCCGGCTCTTCCACAGCAGATGGGAGAATCTTCTTTCAATGCTCATAAATTATAAATGAAGACCTCATTATGGCAGCTCATTGTGCATGAAAGCAGATAATGTGGTACGTTTGGACCCACACAGGTAAACGAGTTGGCTGGCAGCAGAACTAGAACCTGCCTGAGCTGAGCTGGTGTCGACAGTGTTCCCTCATCAGTGCAGTGATGCCGATATCTTTAAAGTGTTCATTAAAAACCAAAAGAGCTGTTTTAAAGTCGTTCTGGTCTTTTTCACAGCAGTTATTGTCCATGCCGCATCGGTCAATAAATGCCATCTTACTGTACTGTATCCATTGTATTCGTGTAGCTATTTGGCCCAGAACACCTCTAATAAACACGTTTACTTTTTTACATGCACAAAAACAGTCAGTTTTAGAGGATGCTTAAAACAATCTGTAAATAGCAGAAACAATAGGAACAAAACAAAATTTTGCTGTTACAAAAAATATCCTCATGCTGCAAGAGAAAAAGTATAACCACCACAAACCTGTGGTAAAGGCTCAGATTTAAGGTTCAAGTTAAAAATGGGCAGTGGTACCAGTCAGATGGTAAATGGACCGGTTCTTATATGGTGATTTTCTACTCTGAGCACTCACAGTGCTTCATACAACACCATTCACACAAACACGTCCTTCTACAGCTAGTGCGTTCCATCAAACATTCAAACTCCGATGAATACGAATAGGAGCAGCTCGGGGTTTAGTGTGTTATCCAAGGATACTTTGGCACGCAGCCTGGAGCAGCCGGGGATCGCACCACCAACCTTCTGATTAGTAGATGACCCGCTTCACCTCCTGAGCCACAGCCACGAAGTTATTTAAAATATGAAAAATCACATCAGTGGAAATCTGTGTGACACTCGCGACCTGTGGCAGTAAAACCAGAACAAAAACTGTGGGAAAATAATTTTCAGAAATAAAGTTCAGACAGCTTTCCAGAGCTTTCGGTTTGAAGGAGGGCTGCAGACGGATACGTGCGCGCAGATGTGAGAACAGCAGGAAGTGTGTGTAGGCTGAACCAACGCATTGGAAAACATCGGCTGGCTTCCAGCCTGCGAGTTAGGAGGGAAAACACAAAATTAGTGCATTACTGAAGAGTTTCACCTCCATTAGGGAGTTGATGAGACTACAAACGGGCAAAGAAATAAGGACGAGAAACACTAAATCATTTCAGCCACTGAACATCTCTTATAGGACGGTCAGACTGAAGAGTTAAAAAATTGGATCCAATTGATCATTCCACATGTTCCTTCTCCTTGTCAAAGCCTGACTTACCCCGAGATGCAGAGTTCACCCTTTTTGTGGCTGCCGCTGGAGTCTTAGTTCGGCTTCATTGCTGTCAGGATCCTCCGAATGCGTCATGGCTGAGTTACGGGACGTTCCCATCCTCCCACCAGCAGCAAGACCCCACATCCAGAACAGAAGAGGCAGCAGGGACAGCAGCAGTTATGGCACTAATTAAAAGGAGGAGCTGTGAAGGATTCGGGTTGCCAAGCGGCTTGCAGACGCTCAGCGTAAAGCAGGCACAGAAACCACTTTGTTAAAGCTCCAGGTCAGGATATCTGAAATGAAATTGTGGCTACCAGTTAATCATATATATTTAATTCATTATGCTTAGAAGATTTCTTATATTGCAAACTGAGATAATATCCAGTTGCAGATAAATTCTGTTTTTTAAAGCATTATTACGACAGGACAGCTGACAGGAAAGCGGGATAGAGCGAGCAGTGGGAACATATGGGTCACCAACCTGGTGACCTACAGTGGTGCCCCATAACTTTATTTGGATAAACATTATTATAATTGTTAATCTTAAACTGTCTTTCTGTCAGTCAGAGTGCATCTTTGGAAACATTCTCTGCATCTTTGCACCACAGTGGGAAAACCCAAAAGGGCTTTCTTTGTGGAGGTCAAAGGTGAGCAGGACAAAGTGGATTCTGTCAGCAGATGATGAAAGGCTTCTTGTCGGCCTCTGGTTGGTTTTGCTCAGCGGTGTTGATGCTGGACTCTACCCAGCGGCTGTGTTTTTGGAGCTGGGAGATAATAATTAGTGGAACAGCTGGTAGAGAGAATCAGAGGAGGCATTTTTGAAGTGAGGTCACGCCCCGGTGAAACCTCGCGAGAGGAGGGGGCTCGGCACGCTGGATTTTTCGTGTTAACAATGAGATTTGATGTGTTGGAGATCTGTGCAATGCTGCCACACAAATGCTGCTCCAGCATCCTTGCTGTCTAATTAAGACCGCCACACCCCCGAGTTGATTTGATGATGTTGTTTGACCCCGTGTTTCTAATTTTTAGACACAACATGAAAGGAAAGATAACATTTTCTAGTGTTTTCAGTGAAAATGGCTTCATTACTAACATGTGCAGGCGCACAGTTCTTAATGTTCCTCCAGGATGAACACTAACATGCAGTCAAATGGCAGCTTGTTCTCCAGGGGGCTGCAGAGTGCACGTGTTAGGAAAAAAAGCTGTATGTTATTGTAATGTTTCGATGAAATTGTACTTGAAGATGAGCACAGAAATAAGCAAGCTCACTGCTGCCAGCGCATTAGCATGCCGACCAAATCTGAATGTTTGCATTCTAATCAGCAGCAGGACGCTAACAGCCACGTGCTGCAGGGACCTCTTCCTGAATAAAGGTGGATGTCGGGTGCTTCGCAGACAGTCGGTGCAAAACCAAAATGAATACACGTGTGCTTAAGCAAAGGTGGAGGTGCCAGTTGTAGTTCAAATGTTTAATATAGCCAGAACAGGGAAACCTAGTCATTATTCCCTGCAGACACTATTGGCCCGTTTAGTGTCTTTTAGCTTAGTTTTGGTGTTTTGGTTCAGTCTCGCTGCTCAGCCTCAGGCAGCTGATTTGATGAAGAAATTTAGCGCTCTCATTTTATCTTTTGCTATAAATTCTGCACGTTTTCCTTTTTAGTGCACTCCCCAGCAGGCTGTGGTGCTCCAACCAAGATCCAGCTTTTGGGTTAAATGACTTCATAAGAAGTCGTGGAGAAGAGAACATGAGCACGCGGAGCTGGCAGTAAAACAAGTGAACAGAGGACGGCTTCATGTTCAGCTTTGTTTCCTTCTTTAACTCTCACTTCATGCACCAAAAATACGTGAAACTTAGTTCCAAACTCTGATTGGTCAGCTTTGGGGAAATGCTGTGATTTGGGTTTAAATATGCTCCATCACAACATTAACAAGGTTAGGATCAGTGGGTCAGTGCCAAAGGAGACCTCGTACTCTGAGAACTTTCAGGCGACCTGCAGGCATGGATGACCACGTCCACTGTAGGACGTTCAATCAATTCATTTAGGATGTAAAAATACACAATATTAACAGCGAAAACCAGCGATGCTCCTCATCAACACACTTTGGTTTGATTGTTTTCACGTAAGAAGAAGCATGTAAGATGCAGTTAAGTGTGTGCAGTTCTGCAGTATGTCTGAGTCTTGGTAGTCTGAGCAGAGACACCCAGACCTCTTTTCCCAGGGGAAATGTTTGCTTTGAGCCATTTCCAATCCAACCGAGGGACATGAGCCTGTGAGATGCTTCCCAGCTGAACATTCCCAGAAAACCCCTCACCAAGGAGGCATCCAGGAGGCGTCACTGTCGGACGCCAGAACCACCTCAGCTGGTTTCTGAAAGGCCGAGTTCCTCCCCTATCCCTCCAGGTGATCCCAGGTGCCTTGAGAAGCTAATTTCTGCTTCGTGTTTTCAAAACTCTCCATTTCCCAGAAGCTTTGCGACAGACAAATGCAAATGGTGACCCACAGGACCCCGATAGCCACGTGAATACAAAAACCTTGTGAAGCTGGACACCCCTTAATGTCCTCCTCACTCTTATCTTCATTTTCAGCTCGGAGGACAAAGGACCCCCCCCCCCCAAGAAAAACACTCAGCTGGACTTCAGTGAATTTGACTGAATCAAAAACTGATTTTGAATTGAAATACAGCCAAATGTTTGGCTAACACAGTGCCACGGGGAGCAACATTAGCTACTCTGCCCAGCTCTCTGAGACACACACACACACAGACGTGTGTGTGTGTGTAACAGGTGTTACTGGCCTGGTTGTGAGCAGACCATAGCAGTCAGGCGAGGAACCATCTGTTTCACAGCTTGCCAGCAGTCTGTCCAGCGGTTTCCTGCCTCTGAACTCTGCCAGGTTTTGATGTTTGAAGCTGAGGGGGACGTTTGTGGTGTGCATCCATGAACCACGAGGAGGGCAGACACCAAACGGGTGGTGATGAGGAGTTTATCTGCTGCCTGGTAGTGAAGGGAGGACCTTTCGGTTTGAGTCACGAACGATGACTCGCTGTGGCTCACGGGCTGGCTGTGATCATCGGGTTGCCATGACAAAGAAAGTTAAGATGTCTTTTAAAACACCACTTCACTTTTCCTGCTCTCGACTTTTCATCAGATGACAGCTGTCAAACACTCTGGAGAATAACGAGCTAAAAGACGCCTCTTATGAAATATCTGAGGCTGTTTTAGCGTTGCAGTAAATTTGTTTACCCAAAGCTTTATATGATGTTTTATTAAAGTACTCTAAAGGTCTGTTTCATTGTACATTCACTGAGGATGCCGAATGCTTAACTATTCCTTTTTAAGCAGCGTTATGTAAAGGTCACATCCCATTCACAGGCTGGATAAACTTTTCATTGAAACACTTCCAGCGATACACTTACACAAAAGTTGTGTCACTTTCTGTTGTACTTCATCTGCAGTACAGTGTTTTCACTGGATCCATGAACTGTGAATATGGTTCTGGAGTGGCATTTATGCAGAGTAAAGACTCACTCTTCGCCGAACGCTGAAGCACAGGAGACGAACCGGCGTCGGCACACGCCTTCGTTCCGATGTTACTGCAGGTGTGACGAGCGCAGGGCCTCCGAACTCTGAAAGGAGCGTCTCCCGGCGATAAAAGACATTTAGAAAGGTTTTATTTAGAATGTTACTGTGGACCTGAAAGGCATCTGGTGACATTTCAGATGCAGTTTTCCATAGTACTTCTGCAGGGGAGAAAATATTCCTTCCATCCATCCATATTTCAGAGGATGATACTGAGACAAACATTTGTAAATGTCGAGTTCTCCCTTCAGGCCAGAATGATTTAAACATAAACCAGCATCACCCCCTACAGTATACTGAAGAAATCGGCTCACTAAGAGAGCCAGAAGAGAGTTAAGCATTAAATAATAAATGTACTTGATTTTGTTAAAATAGCCTGTGTAATCTAACGTATCCTCTATCTGCCTGATTTCACATAAATGCATGCATTGCAATGCTTTTGGTCTTGCCTCGATTCACTCAAAGGCTGCAGACAGCGGTCCAAATGTATGTGGAAGCCCTACCAAGGTCTTAATGGGATGCAGCTTCAGAGTCTGCGTCTCCAGAGACAAAAACCGAGACCAACACAGAAGTCCTTTAAAGCTGGAATCTATTTCACGGGCACCAGGGGGCGACGCCTGTGGCTGCAGAAACACTTCTGGTCCTCTGTGGGGAAACGGCTTTCCGACCTAACCTCCGTAAAAAAAACAGGTAGCCTGAGGCAGACACAAAAAACACAAAGATCTGGTGAGATCATGATTTTCAAATATTTAAATCAAATAAACTGCTCCTTGCCTAAAAATGTGTACCTTTCCTTTTTGCTGTATCATTTTCCAAGGACAGAAGATCGTGTTACATGTTGATGATGTTATATCTGGAGAATCGTGCAAGGCCTCAAAAAATCTGGAAACTCAACGAACAAAACAAAGAGGAAAAGGTCCAGAGTGCAGGACCGAGTCCTCCCGGTGAGGCTGGCGTGCCACAATAGCACAATTATGACAGTTATCTGAGAGTGGGGTGAAGAATATTCAAAGAGATCCCTGTAAATGGCAAATAGCAGTTCTGTCTGATGCCACCCTCACTGGTAAGCTCAGCTCTTTTGACGTGGAAGATCTGAGCTCCACAGATTGCTTGCCGGCGATTCAGGACATCTAAGTGATTTATTTTGTAAGTGATTTCTGTCGGAGCCCTGCAATCACTCCTGGGGACAAAACTACTTCAGCAGAGAAGGTAAAACCATTGATTTTGGTATAGCTTGTGAAATTCTTTTGTAGCTGAGTGTTTAATCGACAGCAGGGAGATCAGTGAAAGATGATGTAACACTGTTGCCTCAAATAAAAACAAGCTGCGGTGCATTTATATGGGGGAAATATTCTACCTTCAGAAGTTCAGACTCAAAAACCTCTTTATGGATGCTGCTCAGACGGTATTTATTCACATATAATGACCGAAGCTGGTGATCAGTGATGTGGCCTCCCACGGTCAGGACTGAAAGTGCAGGCTGCCGGTCAAGGTAGAGCCGATAACCCGCGGCTCTGGCTGACGTCATGCTCTTCCTCTGGGGGGGGCTGTGTGGGAGACTGTTTCTGCTCTCGGCTCGAAAACAACAGATCTGATCTGTCCAAGCGTACCCACCATCTGCTGAAAGGTTGCGCTTTAAACAGAATTTAAGATGAACAGTGACTGTTCAAGCTGCAGAGGAAAGTCCTCTGAAAAAGCTGCACTTTGCAAGCGTGATGTTGTGTTCTGTTACTCATGTTCATCTGTGCGAGAGGGAAGGTGTTGATTGGTGCTGCTCTGAGATCAGCGTGTGAAAAGCAGGCCAATTAATAGTGTGCATGAAATCCACTGCGCTGCCTTCAGTGTGAAGGCGTCTCTTTTTTCTCTCTTGGCACATTTTTTTTAATCATTAAATGAATGTTCGACCGATGCAGTGGCAGCTTTAGATATTAAAGGATGATTGCGTTGATTTTGGGTGCAAACAAACAACTTAGTGATGTGGTTAGGTTGCTCTTTAGCCATACGCTAAACAAGCATAGTTATAGAAACTAAAACATGCATTTGGCCTTCTGTCACACTGCATGTAAAAGGATAAATGATAACCTAATCGAACCCCAAATCTAAAAAGGTGCAAATGTTGCCACCTTGAAATACCTACTGTAATATACAAATACACAAATATCATTGGTATTTTCAGTTATTTTGTTAGCAGTAACAGATTTAAGCAGCCAGAGAGTAAATATTTTCTCTTTCTCTTTTATTTTGCTTTTACTATGATTAATGTTGATACCAAGGGGTCAGAGTTCAGGATGTGATGTCATCAACTAGCGTGAGGTTGGTGAGTTGAGCGACCCCTGGTGGATGATTAGTTGTTTTTCCTGCACTTGTGCTCATGTCTGCATCTGCTTCGTGGAAAATAATCAATAGAATCGGCAATAAAAAAGTTGCCGAAGACGGAATCCTGTCTTTAAAAGAGGGCAACACAAAAGTGCTTTAAAAAAAAGATTTTAGAGGAGGTTGGGGCGGGTGGATGGGTTGACTTTATATTAATCATTCCATGTCCCACACTGTGTTTATGTTGTTCATTTTGCCGCTGACTGTCTTTATAACCCGACCAAGTAAATAAACTCACATCATGGGAGGTCAGTTTGTTTGTGGGTTACAGTGATGTGCAGTGAGGTTTGTGATGGTTTGTGAGGCACTGACTCATCTGCAGTCGGATGTTCACATGTATGAACCCAAAATAGAAGCTTAAATTTCAATTTTAATTATGCTAATGATTATTTATGCTTACATCAGCTCCATACTGTTCAACAATGATGGCAAGAAAAACAAATATTTAATGTAAGGTCAAACTATTTGTCACTCTTTTTAAATAAATTTAAAACAATCTATTATCTTTCCTGTATTTGAAGATGACGTCCATGCTTCTATCCTTCTCACTGTGGGACAGCACTGCTGCAGCACTGCCCCCTATGGGTGCAGCACGGTACTTCCTGCCTCACTCTGTATTCTCACCGTGCATTTATGACCGCTCACAAAGAATAAACATGTCACACAGTCATTCGATATACTAGACAGACTGTGGAGCACATGTGTAATCATTGGGCATGCGCCAACCGCCTGCTTCATTTACTGTATGTGACAAAGCGCCCCCAGAGGTGAGCCACAGCACTGCACTGATATCTCCGAATATCTGTATGCTACTAATAGTTGTGTCTCAGGGTAGGACCAAATCAGATATGATCTGCAGTTGATGATTTTTGACTTATCATTAAACATGTAAAAACATTTGGCAGGAACCAAAAGCTCAATTTAAGTTTAAACTTTTTTCTTTTCTAGCCTGCTAAGAGAAGAGTACCATCAGTGTGCAGAATACCTTTAGAACATCTTGCAGTCCCAGACTGGACCAAATAGCCTGGACTGTGAAATGAACGTGTTCCTCGCTGCCTTTGCGGTGGCCTCAGGCTGCCGAAGAACTCTGGGGAGAGAAAGACGAGTTATTGCTTAACCGTGTTGTGTGTACGCTCCACGCATTTGTATGTATAAAGCGCTGCACTGATGTGCCCGAGGAGGAGGCCGAAGCTCGTCCCTGGAACACAGTCGAAGGGAGCGAGAAGGTGTCAGAACACTAATGAACGACTGTGTGTCACTTCATTCATGACTCCAGTGCGGTGACACAACTGCAATAACAGGGGCAGCGCATAATGAGCTGCTGCAAGAGCAGAATAAACAGTACACACGCACACACGCACACACACACTGCAGGAAAGACTGACTTCAAAAGACAGTCCAGAAAGTGAGCCGCTGGCCTCTGTTGGCTGCCGGAGGAAGTGACCGAGAGCTGGAAAAATTCAGCTGGAATGATTTAATTATTTAATCCGGAGGCTTTGAACTTTCTTCTTGGGCTTGATTTTCCCTCGCTGAACTTGCAAGGCTTTGGCGTGGTGGATATTTTTAAAGATATGGTGCTACTCAGGATCACTGCAAGAGCGTCTCTGTCTCATATTTTGAACAAACAGTTCCCATCATGCTTTAGGGAAAGCAAACAGGAGAGCATTTTGATGGCTGCCACATTTCAGTCTTTATTGTTAAAATTTTGTTGGGGGGTCTCACTGGGAGGGCACAGAGAGTATTACACCATAGTGACTTAAATGTTTCCTGCTTTGCTGCCCCTTTTCTGCTCTCCTGAGGACCATCATTTACTAGATGAAGGTCCTGTTGTGTTCATTAAGAAGTAAAATCAGTGATTGCCCATAAACACGGACACCGAACTGAATCCCTAAAGCTCAAAAACCAAAGGACACCTGTGGATTGCAGACTGTTTGTTAACCTCTGAGCGTTTGACCTTTGCTTCAGATCTTTGTGAACTTTGTGTCTCCTCAGTATGTTCTGATATGGGTCTCAAGGTTTTTTAATTGGCTTCTTATGTTGTTCTTTATGTTTCTCTGTGAACCTGTCATTTAATTATCACTTCAGACTGGCAGCACTGAAGGCTGTCAGAACAGAGGAAGTCACTCGTGTCTATTGGGGACTAGATAATCACTTCTCTTCCTCATGCACAAACAACAAAATTCCCCAG
The DNA here is from genome assembly GCA_015106715.1 of Bujurquina vittata. Classification (NCBI taxonomy): domain Eukaryota; kingdom Metazoa; phylum Chordata; class Actinopteri; order Cichliformes; family Cichlidae; genus Bujurquina; species Bujurquina vittata. Next base: position 3,293 of record VUQK01029767.1, on the reverse strand, counting down.
AAAGTGAGCCAGTTCACGGTGCAACAGGATTTAATGGCGGCAATAATCTCTAGCAGGGAAATCTGACAGGTGATGCAATTTCCCGGGTCTTGGCTTTTCTTCTAATCTGGCTTCTAATCCCTTAGCATGCTCATAGCCCCACTTGATATGACAGGCCACTCAGCAAATTATTTACTTGGAAAGAGATTATTTGGTACGCTGAAAGGTGATGCAAGTTTAGCCGGGGATTGTTTTTACCAGCGTACATCTCCAGGATGTTTCGGGGGCTGACAGGGACACAACGCCCGCTCTTCATTGGTATTCCGGAGCTGCTCTGCCTGTCTTGCTGTACTATACAATGCATAGACTTTGTGACAAAGTTGATGAAGCATGCATTTTCATCACAGTGCCAGGGCAGAGCCCCGACAGTGGCGATGGGAGCATTAAGGAGCAGTGACGATGGAAGTTTGTGAGGACATAAGCAGTGCAGAGTTATGCAGTGTGTCTAAGATAGATTGCAGAGCGTATGCGTGTATTTACTCCTGTTTGTGTATTTTTGTATTTCTACATAATAAATCGGTGCACGGCACTTTGGGTGTTGCATAGCGTGTGTCTGCTCGTTTATTCACACACACCGTCCTCTGGAGTCAAACTGAGTGGGCGGATGGGTCAGTTGTTTATATAATAAGCATTTTCTTCTCATTATGTGTTAGTAAGGAGTTATTATTTGGCCTTACACAGTCCTGATCATACTGTAAGAACGTATGGAGGCAGGTAATGTAGCTAAAAACCCTCAATGTGTGATCAATGTGTAGGCTGTGTATATATATAAATATATATATATATATATATATATATGTATGATGCTATGATGCTAACGTTTTCTCACTCGTGTTAGTTAATTTGTTTAAATTTAATCAAGTGTTTAATCAAATAGGTAATGACTTTCTGGGAACACCCGTGTCTTCTTCCATAGATAATTGCTGGAGGATCTGATGAGCTCACGGATACGGATTGGGCATTTTCCTTTTCCTGTCCCCGCCTCTCACAGCTCGCTGAGCTCAGCTGCCAGTTCCACTTGTAAAGACCTGCCCGTGGTGCTGTTGGCTCTGCAGGCACTGATGTTATACACTTATCAGTATGATCTCATCATCTGATTTGTATATAAATAATTACAGCCAGATGAGACTCTTAAATCTGTGTTGCAGATACCATAACTTCTCCTTTCAGTGTCTGACCTTGTGTGAGAATGTTCACATTTAAGGTCTTTATCAGCATTAAAAGGAGATGTTTTTCTACTCTACAGCACTGTGTATTTATTCTTAGACTTTACTGCAGTAGCTTTGGACGAGTCACAGTTTAACATCACCCTGATTTATCTAATGCTGTGACCTGATGTTGACCTGCGTCTGAAACAAGCTGTCAGTTTCCACTCCCTTTAATCCAGCTTTCTTATGATTGGCTGCCCCCCATTAGACGATCCAATAAGAATACCTCCTCTTTATGACATCACACAGAGCGAGGCAGAGGGAAAACTGTGTGGAACTGAATATCTGGAGCAGTGGGAAGCTGTTTGCTCCCAGCTCTGTAACTTTACACTGCAAACAAATGTGAGTGAGAAAAAAAAACGTAACAGGTCAAAAATGTTGTAGATTTTTTAATTCTTTGTAAGCCCCCCCAAGGGTCCTGTGGGTGTACCGGGGGCACAGCTGAGTTTTGTGTGGGAGAAGCCCACCTGTGAAAACCCTGGTTTTAATTGCACCTAGTGTGTGCAATGAATATGCACATATGAGTTAATAGTTGATGAATCTGATTAGGTCCTCTGTTGTTTAGTCTGCTAAGCACCAGGAATCATGAAAAGCGCCCGAGGCCTGTTTTAATACTCCGATATGTGTGTGGTGATATTTTGTAGTTTGATGGCGGCCTTCTTGCTGTGTTTTCAGTTGATGTGGTTTAGAGGGATCACATGACTCCTGTTGGTAAGCTCTTCAAGTGACCCTCTCCTCCGGTGCAAAGCTGCAGCACATTTGTCTCTGGCAAAGACACAGTGGGACTACTTTGGTGGAGAAATGAAACTGTGATGATTAAATAGCTGACTGCTGAGTCGGGTTCAGTAGTGATGGCAAGCTGCGGCCTGTCTCCCACAACCCATAATTAAACCATCTGAGGAGGAGCAAAGTATAGTGATTATTTGTAGCTGGTTTATGGCACATTCAGCCCGTTCCTGCAATACTTTCTTTATCTTGTCACGTTCCCTCGTCTCCTTAAATAAGCCTCTGTTTGTTACACCCCGTTATCCCTGTGAGGAACTCTGTTAAAGGGATGCGCTCATGGTGGGTGGCTCCGGGGTCCAGCTGCAAAAAAACCCATTCTTTACTTTTGGTGCTGCTTTATTAATAAAAGAGAGGAGCTGGAAAGGCCACAAATTTAACAGAAAGTGAAAAAGGTGATTTACATGGAAAGCTTGTAATACTTTTTCTCAGTGTGTGAATATAAACGGCGGAGAAGCGGGAAGGTTTTATTGGCAGCCTTGATTTTTCTTTTCACCTTTTGCATTTGCAGGGCAGAACAGCAGATGAGTACATGTGAAGAAAGAGCGGAAATCTGCTCGCTGGATAGGAGCTTTTTCCTTTGAAGTCAATGCGCTCGTTGACCTTCAAGTGTTGTTTGGCGCTCTGGTTTATAGAGGGAAGAGAAGATGGGTTGTGCACCGCAGGTCACAGGGTGAAAATCAGTTATTCAAAAGTTTGATCCCAAGGTTTTCATCAGGACACAATTAAGGCTCAGTGAAGGGGCCACTTCAGACTGAAATGTAGGTCACGAGGTCAATCAAGTCCTAAGAATCATCAGAGGTGCCTCAGTGATTATTACCTCATTTAGCTGCAGAAAACAAAAACAAACTCAACTGATTTTACACACCTGATAATACAGGGAGGAGGGTCTACAGTGGTGTGAAAAAGTGTTTGCCCCCTTCCTCATTTCCTGTTTTTTTGCATGTTTGTCACACTTAAGTGTTTCGGAACATCAAACCAATTTAAACAATAGTCAAGGACAACACAAGTAAACACAAAATGCAAGTTGTAAATGAAGGTGTTGATTAGTAAAGGTGAAAAAAAATCCAAACCACCATGGCCCTGTGTGAAAAAGTGATTGCCCCCTAAACCTAATAACGGGTTGGGCCACCCTTAGCAGCAACAACTGCAACCAAGCGTTTGCGATAACTTGCAATGAGGCTTTTACAGCGTTCTGGAGGAATTTTGGCCCACTCATCTTTGCAGAATTGTCCTAATTCAGTTACATTAGAGGGTTTTCGA
>VUQK01029758.1:4790-14959 GCA_015106715.1 Bujurquina vittata | reverse complement strand
AGTTATTTTATGTTGTTCCTGGCAACAAAAAAAAAAAAAAAGAAAAGAAAGAAGGGGAAAAAAAAGCCAGCAAGGGGCAGCAAGGGATTCGGAGTCGGAGAGCAATGAACGCTCTGTGAAACACCAGAGCAGAGTACTGACTAAGAAGAGAGAGGCAGAAAGCCAAGGAAGTGGGTTAGCAGTGAAAGATGGTAAAAAAAAAGAAGAAGAAAAAAGTAATAAAAAATGGGTGTTGTGAAAAAACATAAATCAGCAGGGCACAAATCAAGGGATTTGGGAAACTTTTTAAAAAAAGAAAGGCAGAGAATACGGGGATCACGGTCTGAGTGACTGCAGCCAGGGCCTGTGGTACCCTGAAATCCCAGGGCCGTGCCTGGTAAATTGGCGGGTGGGGTACATGGTGGCTGTTGATAAGCAGATAGAAAACAGTGCTCGGTGCCTATAAATATGCAATAAATACACATAGGAAAACCCCGGAGCCATGGGACTAGCATGGCAAGGGTGCACAGGGAGGGAAGAAAGACTCCCCACAGAAGATGTGGAGCACTGCTGCAGAAATATTTAGTGAAAAAACACAGAGATGGAGATTGATACAGTAATATATAAGAGGGCGATAAACAGGGGTAAAAATTAGATGGAACGAGGGAACGATCCTGAAGCTTTAACTCATAAAAAGAGAGAGAGATGCTGCAGCTCACTCCTTCGATCTCAGGGGCACCCACTTGCTTTTTAACCATCGTACCACCATTACAGCGTCACCAATACAAAAGGAAACCAAAGAGATGGAAGCTGGTGGAAAGTCCAATACAAAACTGACCTCATAAAGCATTTATAGGGACCGACTGAGAGGCTTTATGAGCAAAGACAAACAAGATTTACAAAAAAGAGGAACAATAAATGACAGATTCAGATTTTCCAGAGATGTGAAAGCTGGGAGAGTAATTGGGACACGAAACACACAGGAGAGGAGGAGAGGGGCAGCAACTACTGCTCACTGAGCCTCTTCCTTCCAGCTGAATCACTCATATCATATCAGGAGAAAATGAGAGGACGGAGGTGTTGTTGGAGGGAGGGAAAGCAGGGCTCTCCGCTCGCTTTCGGTTCTCCCAAGACCAGAGATTGATGGGTGTGGCTGGAGGAAAAAGGAGTGATGGTTAAAAGAAGTGACAGGGAGAGAAAACGAACGGAGAAAAACAGGAAACAGCCTGGGGAGGGTTACAAAAGAAGCAGAGGAGAGGTGAATGAGGAAATAAAACCGAAAAGGCTAGAAGAAGAATGAGGATTTAAAGGGGGATAGGCCTAGAAGGTGCTGTCAGAGTTAGGGTGTGTGGAGCATCATGCAGACTGCTTTAGGAAACCAAAGATATTAAAAGGAAAGAGTCTACTTTGTTAGTAATTTGAAACAATACTCAACTGTGAATTTAAACAGTACGTTATGTGGAGGAAGTTTTCATTGCTGTAATCGTTCCTCCTGTCCACGCGTGAAACATGTCATTGTAAGAGATGGTCGATAAAATCCATAACGCTTATTCTGTCAAACCTCAGCAGCTCACTTCAGGTTTGAACTTCAGCGGCTTCATGTCTTTGTGTCTAAACGGACCGCCACGTGATTGGCTGATTAGGGATTTGTGCAAACGAGCGTATCTACAACATCCCAGGTAGAAAATATTTGTCCGTTTTATTATGTAAAATGTTGTTCAGCCTCCAGAGGAGTTATGAGATGAAGCTACTTTTGTTACTGTTAAAGGAAAGTGTGAAGCAGTTATTTTACACGTTTACTGCTTACATAACTTATGCTGTGCCACGGGATATTACACTGTGCCGCTACTATTGCACTTTAATAATGCTGCTGCTGGCATCTTGTTTCAATAGATTCACACTTCACATTAGGAAGTGTGTCATCAATGGCAGCAGTTCATTAAAAAAAAGGATGGAAAATGCCCTACACTTACACTGGGATTAATGCTGCTGCCTGCAAGCTGCAAGCATCAATAAAGCGTTGTTTAGTATGTTTTTTCCCCCCCTATATTATCAGAAATATCATTACAGAAAATTTTCTTGAAATATCAGAATATAATTTTGAGACTATATCACCCACCCCTACGTGGGAGTCACTAACAATGCCTGGAGACATGAGGCAAGCATTAGTAAAAGGCACAAAAAGAAGACACAAAGTTAACTCTGACTGTTTAAACCTTATTAGCTTTGGCTGACCTTTGGACTGCATTACGCACAAAAGGACAACTTTTGTCCTGCTACATTAAAATCCTATTAATAAGGGCTCTCCAGTATCAACTATGGATAAGAGGAATAACTACAGCAACCAAAAACTTTTGGATACACAAGTGCTGCTAAACAAACTCGTAAATCTAGAATTTAAACAAAAATAATTAGGGCATTTTCTTTTATGAATTAAGTTTATATACAAAATGTATTTTCGTTATGCAGTCAAAAGTATCTCCTAGATTAGCAAAGAGGAAGGGAGGAAGCAGGAAAGTGCAGCAGCCAACTGGCCACGGAGACACAAACTGTACCTTGTGTACCATCACGCATTTTCCAACAAGAGCACCGAGCAGTAAATCTTCATGTAACATGCCAATTTTTTTCTTCTGCCTCGAGAAAAACTGAACTGGCTCCGAATGCGGCTAGCAACAGTAACTAATGATGTACACACCGTGACAGATGCATGCACATTTAATTCAGCGAATAAAAAATACATAGGAAAAAAGGAGAATCTGTGTATATTTGCATATTTAATATGCAGCCCTTTCTTACATCTGCTGCACTTACCAGCAGCTTTTCCATTACTGCACAGCTGAATAAAGGAGTGTATGTTCAGTGAGAGCTCAAACAAACTGCTTTTAATGTTTCCTTACACAGTATGACAGAGGCAAAAGCCCCCTCTTCAAACTGACTGATAAATTACAAGTTATACTCTTACATTTAGAAGAAGGGGTGTTTAGGATAGTGCATGCTGCATGTTTAAGTGCTCCCTGCTTGAGTTGTTCATCGACAGTGAAATAGGGGAGGACATGTAGAATTAAAGGTGGAAACCCTGCCTCGTATTAGACTCCAGGCTGTGATTTCACCGGACCATTACTTTGAATGATGAGTCGGCCACGCCCCCTCTGAAGTTAGCTCGTACTTGAGCAAGAAATGAGACTCCAATGCTCATGTGTATTTAAATAGGCACCAGAAATGCCCCCCCACCCCACCATCACCCTCCAACCACTGCCCCCTCTCCCTCCTCCATAGCCCTGCATTGAGTTAAGTGAACACACACAGCACATCATCACAGTTGGTGGAGAAGCACCATCTCTCGCAGCACACTAATCCGTGCAATTTTGCCAAGCTGCTTTCTCCTCGCTGGGCCTAACAATACTGAAGTCACTTTTCCTCCCTCTCCCTCTCCCTTTTTCTTTTTTTTTGCAAACAACAACAAATCATAATCCTTTGGTGAGCCCAGCCATACGGTCTTTTCTTTATCCCTTCTTTATCCACACCCCACTGACATTAATAATCTGTGTGGCTGGGGAGATGGTATAGGGCCAAAACACTCCCAACATTCAAATAATCCCACTGTCATTTTTGTACTTCTTTTGGCTGAAAAAGGCTTTCTCATTGAAACAGATGGATTGATATGGCGGCATTTTACAGTTGTAAATAGTTTGCAAGTTTGCAGAGCTAAATAATGATAAAAAAAATGGCAGGACTGTACATTATTAACCGATCAACTTCTAAATATCTACATTTTATAACAACAGTGCATTAAAGGGCAACATAGAAACACTGGGACAGTGTGAAAGGATTTGGTGATAAATCTATAGGGCTTCAAAGCTTTAAAGCAATTGCATTTCTTTGTTTGGCTTACTGCTGCAGTGTTTTCACAAAAATCTTTAAAATCAATCTGTGCACTACCAGCACAGTTAACAACTGGTTAACAGGAAACATGAATCCAAATGAACGCTAATGGAACTACATGTCTGCAAATGCATTTTGCAGACATGTTAGCCAAAGGATATTTATCAGTTTTGTAAATACATGCACAGGGTGGCTGTAGCTCAGGAGGTAGAGAGTGTCATTTACTAATTGGAAAGTTGGTGCTCCAGTCTCCATGCCTTTGGCTATATAAGAACGAGCCCATTTACCGTTTACGATGCATAGCAGCAACCTCAGAGGATGAGGCCCAAGTCACACAGGTCTAGAGTCCAGTCATTATGGAGAACTGTGTGTTCTGTGACTGGTTGTTGGCAGTAAAGCTGACCTCAAAGAGGTATACTATGTTGCCAACTCACCCATCCAAATTGAATTCAGGTGTTCCAGTCACTTCCATGGTCACAGGTGTATAAACTGCATGCCTATGTGCAAAAATTTTTTGCTTCTGCAAAAATTTGTGAAAGAATGCGTCGCTCTCAGGAGCTCAGTGAATTTTAGTGTGGTACCGTCATAGGATGATACTTGTGCAACAAGTGCAATCGTGAAATTTCCTCACTACTAAATATTCCACAGTCAACTGTTAATGGGATTATAACAAAGTGGAAGCGATAAGGAACAACAACAACTCAACCACAAAGTGGTAGGCCACGTAAAATAACGGGGTCAGCGGCCGATGAGGCGCATATTGGTCAGCAACTTTCTGCAGAGGAAATCGCTACAGACCTCCAAACTTCATGTGGCCTTCAGATTAGCTCAAGAATAGTGCGTAGAGAGCTTCATGGAATGGGTTTCTGTGGCTGAGCAGCTGCATCAGATCCTTACATCTCCAAGCACAATGCAAAGCGTCGGATGCAGTGGTGTAAAGCACACCGCCACTGGACTCTGGACCAGTGGAGACATGTTTTTCAGGAGTTGGGCTCGGCCCCTTAGTTCCAGTTAAAGGAACTCTTAATGCTTCAGCATACCAAGACATTTTGGACAATTTCATGTTCCCAAATTTGCGGGAACATTTATGGGATGGCACCTTCCTGTTCCAACATGACTGCACACCAGTGCACAAAGTAGGTCCCTTAAGACATGGATGAGAGAGTTTGGTGTGGAAGAAGTGGAGACTGTGACCCAGGCCTTTTCGTCCAACATCAGCGTCTGACCTCACAAATGTGCTTCCGGAAGAATGGTCAAAATAAAAAAGCCTTCCCAGAAGCGTTCAAGCTGTTATAGCGCTAATGTTGGGCCAACATGAAATTAAAACCCTATGGATTAGGAATGGGTTCACATGCATGTGGAGGCAGACAAGTGAATACTTCTGGCAATATAGTGTATATGGTGCTGCACCAAAAAACTCTCGCCTATAATTAGCATGGAAGACTGGTGACGTGTTTGCAAACTTGCAAACGACTTACTAAAAATGAGTAAAACTTTGAAATGTACACAACAAATCAAAAGCTAACTTCTTGCATATTTTGAAATGTGTTGGTAAAGCACAACTTTTACTATGAAGCCGAATGCAGATAGCTGTAAGGCCTCCACTCGGCCATGTTTCTGGTGCATTTTGGATCATTTTGTTGAAAGTGTCTGACAAGTTATACAGATATGTGGGTGATACAACTCATTCAAGATGTCTGCAATCTGCAGTTTGTCCGAGTGAAATTGTGTTACTGTATCAACTCCGCATTGGGGTGGCTGTAGCTCAGGAGGTAGAGCAGGTCACCCACTGATCGGAAGGTCGGTGGTTCGATCCCTGGCTGCGTGCCAATGTATCCTTGGGCAAGATAATTAAAAGCGCTTAGCTACATATGGAAGTGCTTGTATGAATGGGGTGAATGTAAACGTGCTGTATAAGCGCTTTGAGTGCTGAGATAGAGTAGAAAAGCGCTATATAAGAGCTAGTCCATTTACATTGTTGTCTAAATATAATCACTTCTGGCTCCAAAAACCTAAGATGGGCATGGTGATAACACTAAATTTAGAGCATCAAAATGTGAGTCCACATACTGTACCAGTGGGTGGCTGCATTCATCTTTTACAATCTATGGTTGCTCTCAGCACTAATGCAGCCAAGCAAGGCTTTCTTTCACTCCATTTGTCCATTTTCTGACTGAGAAACCTCCAAAGTCGCATTACTGCATTTGTTGTCACTTTGTCAGATTATGTAATGATTGTCTTTGTTGTTTTTATTTCAGCAGAGAGTGCTAACATGCCAAGAGGACACCTATAAACTGTAATGAAACTGAAGTGTGGCCAATAAAAAAATGGGCAACTCCATCAGAGAATATTATTGTGCCACTAAATCAGCACATCCCAAGTAAAACAAATTACATGCTGTCATCACTTTTAAATTCTTAGACAACCAGTGCTGTTAAAGTGCAGACAGACTTGTACAGTTGTGCATCCATCTTTTTTCTCCACTGTGCTTCATGTTAGGCATCCATTCATGTTGAGACTTGGGTGTTATGTGTGACTTTTTAATCTCCTCATCTGAGGCTGGCTGCTTCACTTGTTTAGACTACCCAGCCTCCTTCTTCTTCCTCTAAACAGGACATCCACAGCTGAAGCTTGGGGGGAATATACAGATATTGACTTGTAAGAGCAAAATTTTCTATGATAATCGAGCTCTTGCAGTATGTAGCTGTGTGGAACAGATGTTTAATCTGCATCTGTACCTTAGCAAGTGCACTGACAGCTGTGGTTAACATAACCTCTTTTCCCTTTGTAAACTTAGTCGTCACTCTGCTGTTAGCTAATTACGTATCACAACATGCACTCATAATACCACTCTCCTGAATGCTTCCCTTAGAGGGTGACTCTTCAGGGGGAGAGAAAGCCTAATTAGACCAAGTGTCCAAGAACTGACACAGATGGGTGGATGGCGAGTTCAAGAAATGAGATAAATGCTAAAAAACACACACACACACACACACACACACACACACACACACACACAGCCAAAGACCTTTCAGTACTATAATTAAACCTGACAATCAGAAATGCTGGAGAGCGATGGGTGAACATGGTATTTTACCTCCTGCTTCATTACAGTCTAATGATCCCCCTAAGGTGTTTTTCCTGACACTAACTGCAGCTTATAAAAGGGATCAGTTTCTGCTGCCAGGACAGTGTGAAGAGACAGGGAGCTTTAATGGCTAGTGAAGGTGAAGCCAAAAAGCAAGAAGGAAGATCACAGGAGAAACCTTGAGGTCTGCTGCAAACCAGGGTGGAGCTCTAACACCATAAAATGTTGGACACCTCTCTAAAAGCAGAGCTGTCTCACTCCATGGCAGGAAAACAGATTATGTTTGTTTCCCCCTTTAGAAGAACTCCAAAAGCAAAACACTTTCACCAGTGCATTTGGAGCCATTTCCTGACCGTACAGGCTCAGCTAACTGCACCAAGAAAGTTGAAAACATGTCTTTCCAGAGGAGCGTGGTGCTGTTTCTTAGAAGTGAAACAGTCCAAATTGCAAGGACCAGACTGCAAGATGAAGCTGAGTGAAAAATAAATTTAAAAAATACTGCAGCCAGGACAGATCCTCGGACTCAAGTAATTTTTCCACATGCTCCTACACTGGTATAAACATCACAGAGAGTAAATTAGTCCACAAGTCTTGGCTGAAGTTAAAGGGACTGAAGTTGAGATTTATTTAGAGTCACCCTTCTGCCAAAACTTGTCTTCTAAAGATGACAGGTCTCTAAAACTCTGTCCAGTAAAAATGAGCATGCTGCGAGAAAGTGTGACTTTTGTTTAAAGGTCCTGCTTGATTTATAGTTTGCATCCTGAATGCAAATGAAGCACTCGGACAAGTGTGGAAATTAACATGGGTTAGTTCTGAAAAAAGAAGGTTATCCCAAAATCAAAGGTGTGAAAAGCTTCTGAAGTATTTTTTTTCACATCTTTAATGTTCAGCTCGCAATGCGAGCTTGCAAAAAGTGTGGTTGTTTCCACATAAGTCAAGTATGCAATACCAAAAACAGGACACATGACACTGTCCCACTCTCCCTTTGTTCACTGACTCTCAGAAGACATTAAAGGCTCATTTCCAGTCATGAAATACCCTCTGTGCCTCTGCTTCCAGCATCTGGTTCTCAATAAGAATGGCACCGTGGAGGGCCGGACTCGGGCCAGATGAATCAATGTCTGCTGCCATTGTCACATCAACTGCTGAGGTGTACTGTGTCCAGACAGAGACAGAGTAAAGCCTGCCTTTGAGTGACAGCCACTTCAAAGCAAAGAGACAAGATGACAGATGGTATCAAAGCCTGCATTCCCATAGAAATACAGAGCGGGATCAGGTTTTCTGAGAAGTTTATGCATGGGTAATTAAGTTTTTTTTCTTTTCTGAGAAACAATGAGTTTATCAGGGATGAACTGCAATTGTGACAGACTAGAAAAAACTTGCTTCTGAGACTGCTGAAAAATGGCAGCACCGCACGTATTTAAAATGCGTGCGTGCATCTGTGTGTGAGCATGTGCGGCTCTGGCAATTGCTCGAGCACACACACACACACACACACACAAGCACACAGATGGCAGAGGAATTTAGCCGAGGCTTTGATATGCAGATTGGATGCTGGCTTGTCATTTCTCCTGGCTGCAACACTGTGTTATCGTTCCTTCAGCGCAACATTAAGACCGATAACATTTACCTGAAGGGGGCAGTTGACTGATAATATCATCAAGACATTCCTGCTCCTGGAAGGCCTGGGCAAGCACTACGTGGAATTTGGCGCAACAGTATCACAGCAGAGCCATGCTGCGTGCATAGGGGCATGAGCATGAACACACACACACACACACACACACACACACACACACACACGGATCAGCACAAACAGACAAAGAAATTGGAGCACTTTTTTCTACTTCTTGTCTCCTAGGCACCAACAGTATGAGTACTGTGACAGCAGGGATGCCTGCATGTCCAAAGTCATCAGAGGTGGCAGTAAAACTGTGACACACACACGTGCGCGCACGCACACACACTTCATTTGCAGCGACAGCAATATATAGTGAGGAAGATGGGAGAAGAATAGATGCTGAGGTTGGTCTGCAGAAAATAAAGAAAAGGAGTGAATGCCAGCGTCTAACAGACATGTCACCCTTAACAATTATGCTAATCAACCACACTAATTGAAAGTGGCACTCTGCGCTAGAATATATTAGTGAGAAAAACATCACTGGCTTACTAATACCTACATTCTACATAAATCATGATGCCTGATTACTGTAGGTGGCAGAATGCCAACAGTACATTAGTAGATTATTACAGTGGCACACTTGCTCGTGTGCAGCTTCCTGCATCCCCACCAGGCCATAGATTAGTTGCATAAGCTTCTGTTGCTGAGTACTCGTAGCATGTTTTTCTATAGCGTAGCCACAGGTTTGCGCTGCTTTTTTGTTCATCGCATCGCTGCTGCTGCTGCTGCTGATGTTGTCTGGCCCATATTAAGTGATTATTGCAAGAGGGAGACAGTTTATCCTTTCATTTTAATTAAAGGGGATTTCACAGCAGATAAACCAAATTAAATAGATTAAGTAGTGTAAACTGTTTTTCCTGTAAATTTCTTATTACTGTCATTTTTTTCCTTTTAAGGTTGATAAAGGCAATTTTTAAGTAACCTGAACTATTTTGCTGATTAAATGCACTTTGCTTAAAGTATGGGATTACATAAATTCAGTCATTTCAAATTGCTTACTTCTTTTGTGTGTCTGCTACAGCCTGTACTTGTCCATCAGTGTAGTCTATATAGTTTATATAGCGTGGATGTACAGAAAGCCCAAAAGGTTTTCATACTGTAGAACACCGTGCAGTTCTGTGAAAATTAAGCACACCCTTACTGTCTCTAGGAAGAGGGTAAGTAGCAGCCAGGTGCTGCTAATCAAATGCACTTTATTGATTGATCATCAGCAAGTGTGAGCACATCTATAAAAGCAGAAGTTTGGGCAGTTTGCTAGTCTGAACCATTGAGGTGTGTGTTACCATAAGGCCACAGTGTTCCCAGGTGTGTGTGTCTCAGCAAATTCCCCCCAAGATTAGACCGAGCAGTGTTCAGAGAAACCTCAAAAGACTCAAGAGCTGCATCTCAGACTCTACAGGCCTCGGTTAGCATGCAAATAATCAAGCTGATGACAGAGCAATTAGAAAAAGACTGAACAAGTATGGCATGTTTGGAAGCACTACCAAAAAAGAAAAAGCCTCTTCTCTCAAAAAAAAAAAAAAAAAAAAATCACGCCAC
>VUQK01029749.1:0-11760 GCA_015106715.1 Bujurquina vittata | reverse complement strand
CTAAAATATATCACAGCCGACCGCTTTGGAGTAATTGGACAAATTAGCCTGCACGGTCAAGCATCATTTGCTCTCAGCACACAGGTAGGCTGTGAAAAAAGCACAACGCTATTTTTAATCACGTACTGTTCATCAGCTTCCATGTTTTTGATCTGCTTCTCCTCTAAATTACCCGGAGAAGGCAGGTAAGCACAGAAAGTTTAAATATAATCTTACTGATAGATCATCATCTTAATTAGTTAATGTAAGCAGTCAGCCAACTTGGAGTACCATAAGTGTTAATTTAGAGCATGTTTCGATTGGCTTTATTAATCAATCAGCACCTACACACTGCACGATCTGAGGAATCCTACAAGTTCACTGCATGAAACTGCAATACTGATCTAATAAACTTGGGCACGATATCAAGCTTGATTTTTGGCTACCTACTGAATCAGGGCAGACCTGTGTTTCTCTTACATCCTAGATTAGACTTCTTACAACAGCTAAGTGAACCCTTTTAACAGTGCGACACAGAATCATTGTTTTACATCCAGAAGCAAAGCCACCCTCTTTCTCTTATGACACCCCAACATCGCACAGTATATACTGTGTGGTTTAGTTGGCACCACCGGTTAAAAACAGCTGTCTGCTACAGCTCTTGTCATCCCTGACCAACAAGTTAGACAAGCTAAGCCAATAAGAAGCAGTCTAGAACTGATGTTACTATAAACAGACACTTTTTGGGATTCCCCAGTTTCACACTATCAGCTACGTCCAGCTGAGGGACTGAGGTCAGCTGCTAGATATGGGAAAATTCCCATTTTCTCCATTTCAGTCAATAAGGGTCAAATAGGTATAGCCAATCACACAGCACAATATGATCATATGATTAGGCTTAGCCAATCAGACATGAGAAAGAGGCTGCATATCATTAGAATATATTATTCATTATAATTAGCACGGTGAAATCCTCCATGTTGTTTACTCTCCACTTGAGAGAAATACAGCCAAAGTGTACAAAGGGTACTAAAGCATGCAGAAATATGAATATTGTGTTGCTCTTTGAAGAGTAAAGAACACATAAGCCAAATTTCATAACTCAACTCCTTGTGGTTTTCAAGCCTATGTACATAGGTATATGTACATGAAAGGTATATAGGCCCGGCTGGACGGACGTTATGATGACAAGAACCTCCTGCTTTACTTCGGGTGGGCATGGGAGGATTAAAAAAGTCAAGCTGAAGGTGCCAAAAACAGTGAGACCCAGGATGGTAAAATGCTCCTGAGGGGGAGGAAATGTGAGTTACCTTGTCACTTGATCCATTACTATAGAAACAATGAAAAATATCAGTTTTAATATATGAAAAGAACTAGAAGTTAAATTAAGGCACAGGCTGGATAATGTGATGAACATTTACTCTTCATGATTTAATCTATAAATTGTCTTTCCATATGATGAGGATGACATTTTATTTAACTTCTTCCCACATACTTCGCTCCTTGTTTTATTTTATATCTGTCTTCAATTACAGATGTACAATTTTGGAGCCTGTCTATAAAAACTGCATCATAGTATGACTCTGCTCAATTAAATAACGGGGTTTTCATCACTCTTCCATCCACCTTCTGGTGAGTCTTTGTAGTCCAGTGATAGTGAAAGCATGTGACTCGTGGATGCGTGGGTTTTGGATTTGCAGGTGAGGGTTCACGCTCACCTTGACGGTGCTCTCTGCAGTGTTAAGTGACGCCTGAAGCTTGTAGGACTTCTCCCGGTTTTCCCGAGCCTCATCCGACACCCTGGCCAGCTCGGCCCTCAGCTTTCCAAGGGTCTTCTGGAGCGCCGCCTCCTGAGTCTGAAACTCCCGCCGCAGCTCGGCCTCAGTGCGTTTCCACGCCAACAGGTTGTCGGCGGTAAGCTGCTGGGTTCTCTTCATGGCCTCCAGCTCGCGCTCGTAAAAGGCCTGAGCCTGGGGACAAACACAGACCTGTGAAAGTGTTTATCACTGCGGGAAAGATTTAAGCCAAAAGCATTAGGGCTGCAAAACTAATTAATGAGCCTCTTTTAATGAAAACTGGAACTTTATGTTGAAAGGTTTAAAAACACTTTTTCCAACGATGCAGTCTTGCCCACTTGCGTGAAGGCTGGAGCCAAAATGACTTTCCTAACAGTGTTTACTGCCGATGAGGATGGTTTTTATTGAATTAATAGCATCTAAATGCAGTCCTTAAGTGCTACGGTGGCTTCTCCTGTACACAGAGCTGCAGATAACAGCCGTCACTTTCAGCAGCATCAACACTATAGTGCCAACAAATACAATTTTCAGGCTTTTTTTAACCATTACTAATCCAAGGACATTTAGCCGAGCCCGGAGCGGAATAGATTATGTAAATGTCAGATGAGACATTATGTGTGGACACCTTTTAAAGTTTGGGCTTATTTTTTAAAATATCACACCTTTGATCTGGACTCAGAATGAGGTTGGATTTAGAAAGAATTACTCTGTATTTGTGACAGCAGTGAGAGCAGGGAAAGGAAGCGCACCCACACTTTCCTAAAAACATTAGCAAATACCACAGATCAAAAAGAAGACGTGAAAGAAAGCTTTATGGAAAATGTGTCTAAGAAAATCAGCAGCAAAAGGTAAAAACACGAACCAGGAAACAAGTAGGACCAGACACAGATGAGGGGAAGACACGACTGTACAAAGGGCTAATTGCAAGACAAGACAGGTGGGAACAGTTAACCACAGGTGAACACACTTTGGACGGAGTGGACGGTCACAAAGGAGAGCAACAGAATAGGAAGTAAAACAGAAACAAAACAGACGAGAAAACTAATCTTCGAAAAGTTACGCTGAGACATTAAACATGAGGACAGAGACAGGAGAACACAGAAGGTGTGCGAAGAAATATTCCTAGAAACAACTAAAAACGTAGTGAAAACAATAGAAACCACATCAGTTTTGGTGGCTAAACTTAACCAAACAGCTGCAGAAACTAATCAGCGAGTGAAACAGAGGACGTGAACAGAGGTCTCCAGTCATGTGATTAATATCATCGCCACCCCACCTGCCTACTTTAAGAGCTATTATAAACACCAGTTTCAGCTTCACAATAACTCTCAATAAAAATAGCTATAAATCGCTCATTAACCATTTAGCAAACACTGTTAGATATATTATTGGCCAGCAGTAAAATAACTATTAACTTTTATTTGCTTAGCTATAAGTTTAACATTTATTGGTGGTGGTTATTACTGTACATGCAATTTATATTCTACAGAAGCACTGTACCTTGCTGAGTTTGGCCTCGTACTCCTCCACCAGCCTCTTCTTGTCCTGTTTGAGTTCCTCCACCCGCTCCGTCAGAGAATCAACCTGCAGCAGGAAATCCCAATATGGACACGCAAAAAACACCTGGCTTACAGTTCAGTAGATTTGGTTTCTAACAAAGCAATCGGATATCTCGGTTACTTCTGCAGTGGAGAGATGACACAATATAAAATATGGCGTGTGCCAACATTAATGTTGTCAAAGGTGAAGTAAAGTAATGTAGCACAAACAGTTAGAGCGTAGCAATCATTGCTGTGCCACCACTGTTTTAGAACTTGATACTTTGGCTTTCAGGAGCTGCTCTACTTCTGCAGAAGCAATCGTGTTACCTCGGCTTTATGGAGCTGCACCAGTTTCTCCTGGTCTTTGCTGTAGTTTGCGTTCTGGCTCTGGTGGCTGCGAAGGAGCTCCTGGATTTCTTGTCTGTGCTCAGCCTTCAGCTCTTCCAGGGCGGCCCTCTTCTCCTGCTCAAACTGGGCCTGTGCCTGGCTGAATGTACGCAGCTTCTCCTCAAAGGACCGTCGCATCTCCTCCACCTCCCTCGACATGGACACCACACGCTGGGTGTGCTGCCAAAGGAGACAGGAATGAAAGGCTGAGCTAACAGGGGGATTGATTTATGGGTTTGTAGGCTCCTTACAGAGCGGGTGACTTTTCAAAAGGTCCAAACCAGGTGGTGGTGTACTGGCTTGGGGGATTTTGACCTTCTGGCTGCCAGCCTGGCTGCTCTAAATTAGAAGTGAAAAGCAGCACACTAAACGGAAACCAAGCGTGTGAGCAGAAAACACTCTGAAGGTCATTGTTCAAAAAAAGAAAAACGTCATACAATATCGGCATAAGAGGTTATCATTCTGACACTGCCTCAATCCATTGATATTATTATGTAATATTGATAAGCAGAGAGGTGGTGTCTAAAGCACCTGATCAGGAAAACAAAAAAAATCAAAGTCATCGAGGCTACCATCTGAGGATTTACTTATATGTTTTCATACATTGTATTTACATTTGAAGTCTGAAATTAGCATTTCATTCACTAAAGTAGCAGATAATTACACAATCAGCACTAAGTATGGGTGCAATTTTATAAACTCAAAAGTTACGGAAGTGGCATATAAGCTGAGACCAGAGCCAATCAAACCTGCGATTGACAACACAACACAAGCACAAACACACACATTTGCACATTTGCTGTCAGCACAGTTGTTTAATCCACAGCACAGTCGCTTCACAAAAAGAGGGTCCCAGGTTCAAATCCTTCCTCCAGGAGCTCTGGTTTCCCCTGCTGTCAAAACATGCTACATGCAGGTTTACTCGCCTCTCCCTGTGCCCTTGACCAGAGTACGGGCTTACAGCTGCCCGCCGCTGCTAATAATGATTTTGGGTTAAAACGCAGACCGTGACTTTCCCTGTGGGGATAGATAAATGGTTTCTTCAGTTTACTGAGCCTTTGTGTGGTTGCATGTTCTGAATCAGGGATGTCACACTCGCTTTAGTCAATAGGCTAGACTGGCTAAACCATTGCATAATAGCATACGCATTTAGTGAATTCAATTCAATTCAGTTTTATTTATTTAAATAGCTCCAAATCAGAATAAAAGTCGCCTCAAGGCGCTTCATATTGTCAGGTAAAGATCCTACAATAGTAAGAGAAAACCGCAACAATCAAACAGCCCCCTATCAGCAAGCACTTGGCGACACTGGGAAGGAACCATGCACTTACAAAATAGACTTTTTCTTTTTTTTTTTTTAAGAGAATTCTGGTTATTGGATATAAAGAGCATTTTACACTGGATTTATAAAAAGCAAAAACCTTCACATGTAGAGTGTTTGGAACTAAACAACTGTCATACTTAACTCTTTATGGTTTAAACAACTTATCAAGATCTACGTTTAACTTTCCACAACTTTTCACTCTTGAGTAGAAATGCTGGCATCACCTCTCCATGAAGAGAGTAGAAAATTCTTAATAGACAAGAAATATAATCTTGCACTTAATATCAAAATACCTGAAGATAATGCCTTGGGCAAGATACTGAACCCAGAGTTTACTCTGATGCACCTACCAGGGTGTGAGTGTGTGTGTGTGTGCGTGTAATAAAAGCGCTGTATGAATGTGCATGATTGGGTGAATGAGACTTGTAGTAGAAAGGTGCTGAACAAGTACCAGTCCATTTACCAAAGAGTCAAAATATCTATGGCAGTCCAGTCTGAGAGAGATGTGTTGCGGTATGATGAGAGGGGTTGTTATACACAAGAGTGCTGAGACACTGTTTTATAAGGAAGAAAAAAGGTATCGTTTCAGTGTGTTTCCAGTTTTTTGTCTCAGTGTGACGCATTTTTGCACACCGTCCTCAGTCGTCCCAAGTTTGCTTGAATAAAGGAGCTGCTAACCTCGGTAACTTTGTCTCACAAGTCTCATTTCTCCACAAAACAAACTAGAAATGTTGCCACTAATGCAGTAATGTGGGAGAAAAGGAAGCCCATCTCTTTTTGCCACATTTTTATATTTTGTCACATATATTGTCTCACTCTGTAATGCTATCCTGTGGGCTGCACTGGACGCTTTGATGGCCCCCAGGCCGCATGTTTGACACCCCTGCTCTAAATCATACATCCCTGCTTGAGTCATTTTTTTTCATTCTTCCCTTTGTGTCTTTGTGTCACTCCATAAATCTATATAACGACGTGCATTCGGTGAGCTATTGTTAGAGATTAGTTACACACTTCACTGTCCTCCTGAGGCATACATACACATGATTTCATACACACTGGCCTACTTATAAACTACATGTGCAAATGTGCATAGTGATGTCCCGATAAATTACAAAGAGGAAGGAAATTGACACCATCCATCAGTGTTGTAGTACTCGAGATCGGTCTTGGTCTTGTCTCGGTCTCGGGTTAGGTGGTCTTGACTACAACACTGCCATCCATTAAGAGTTATATTTCTCTGCTACTTATAAGAGTGTCTTTATGTGTCTTGGGCAGATTGGATTGTTATTGGATATCGAAGAAACTGCATCCAAGAGGCTCCCAGTGTTCAATACACATTGCATTTGACTTGTAATCCAGGCAGATGTTGAGAAAGTAAATGCATTTGTCTCTCCAAGAGTTGAACACAGTGCCTACTGCTCCCAGCTGCTACTATGTCATGCAGTCTGTGGAAACAGACTATTGTTATTGCAATTACAACACTTACTTTGGAATAAAATCAGTTGTTCTTCCAGACTAATTAACAGACCAGAAATCACCAGCTCCTAAAATCTGAACATGTAAGATTGTAGAAAAGACACACTGAGCGCTTAAAGTATTTATGTGATCCCTGGTCAGCGAAGTCTTCTGTTTGTGCATGTTAATTGCAAGCTTCCGTTCAAAACATTGGCACTAATACATCTGTATTCTCATTTAAGTAACTGTATATAAAAGATGGATGTACCCACTGTGACATCATACATTGGTTAGGGAAGTCCTGCTGTGAAGCTTTGAGCTGAATGTTTTCACCTTCACCATCTGGGTGTGTGAAACTGGATGTAGTGAGCAAGGGCTTGATGTAACTGAGAAACACTGCATGCCTGACATCAAGCAAACCTTGAGCCTCCCTTTCCATTCTTACGTGGATCATAATTTACAAGAATTAAAATGATGTTTTATTTAACTATTGAGACCATAAACTCATCAAAATGTTTACTGAAGTCACAGAGCAAGGAAGCTGAGGGCTGTTTTCTCGTACTTCTTTTAGAAACCAGAACAGGCATTACAAACAAATATGCATCTCCTTCCACTTATCCGGTGCTGCATTAAATCATATCTGGATTTTATGCACAATCTCCTTGAAACAACAAGTGAAAAGAGGGCCTGAAGGAGCCCTGACCACTCGCAGCAAACTAAGACAGTTGATGCAGACAAAGAGAGACTCTCCACCTCACAGCAGGACAGACAAACAGACCTAACAGTGATTACCTGCAGCTGTGAGCGCGGACACAGCTGCCTCTTGCCTCAGGCACACACAGACATCACATCACTCCTCCATCTACCTGGGCCTCGGTGCAGAGCTGCATGTCCTCCACCCTTTGGCGGTAGCTCTCAAACTCGGCCAGGGCCTGCCTCTTCATCCTCTCATGGAGCTCCATGGACTCCTCCAGAGACTGGATCCGCCTCTTCAGGTCCATCTCATCGCTGATCTTGCTCTTATACTGGAACAAACATAGAGTTCAGTAAGGCACTCACTATCATCTGAATCTGGTATCTTAATTATTAAAAAAATGTAGAAATGTTTACTGTACAAGTGACAAGATACAATGCGTCACGTCCTGCAAAACGTTTGTGATATTTTTAGATATTATGAGACATAAAATACACCAGTAAACATAAACAACCTGGACTTAAGCTTTAATTAAAATGACACTTTAATAGATTGGCTGATGTGTGCAGAATTAAAAATTAGTCCTTGATTTCCTCATTATGACAACAAATGAAAGTGAAAATTAAAAGATTAAATAGGTACATCCAATTTGGTTAAATTAATTAAAAAGCATTCAAAGCACATCAGTAAACGCTGCCCCCAGGGAAAGTTCAAAGAGAAGCAGAGCAAGGAAATGTCTGCGTATTCAGGTTTGGCTCATCGAGGTTAGTCATATTACTCACAGAGAGGCAAGGCATTGTCATCAAGAGTAATGACGTGACATATAGACTTCAATAATTAATATCTGTGTGATTCATAATTGATGAGTTCATTTTAAATGTGGTGTGAGTGCAAAGCTCCTGATGTATTACAGCTACAGAGTGTATGACTGTGAATGATGTCTGCTTTCGGTTTAATCGCTTCCTATTTTATTTTGAAATCTGCTCTGCACTTGATTCATTTCACCTTCTCCCTTTTGTTCTGTTGACTGCCCTTTTTTGTGCCACCTGAAATATAACTCCTGCCCACTCCACAGTTTCCAGATCACCTTGTGCTTTGTGTAGTCAACCTTTCCAGGAATGCCTATTATTCCTGGAATGCCTTTCCCTCTTATAGAGCTGTCTGTGTATGACTATTTGATCATTGATATTGCTGACTGCATCTGCCTGCATGATCCCTGCCTGAATTTAAGATTTTGACTTTATTACCTCGTCTCATGCGGTTCTGCTTTGCTTCATGTCCTCCTGTTTTTGTTGCATACAGTATGATATACAACAGAATGTGACTCTTGACTACGGTGAGACTTCTAAACCAAGCAGACTCCACAAAAGTAACTTGCTATGAATTGTGAAAATGTGCTGTATCATTTAAAAATATTCAACTAGATGGATGCGGGTTTTTTTTTTTTTCTAGTAGGAAAATCATATTGAATCTTTGGGCAAATCAAACTCTGATATGACTGAAAGACACGAATCTGCCAGAACATCATCCACTTCCCTCAGGGTGCAAAAAACATTGCTTTTGCTGCGTAGCTTGACTTATAAGCCACAAGTCTCTCTGATGAGCACGGAGAAAAGTTTGACTTTCCTTGACAGTCAACATCATCTTGGCACTAAGCCCAAACCAGCTAAACGGAGAAGATATGCAGTCAGTTTAGACAAGACTGGTTTTGCCAAGGAAAGTGACGGTGATCAAAATGCATCATGTGTCTCAGGTGCTAGTGAACAAAGCTGTGAAGCCAGTCAAGATGAATTACAGCTGCAAAGAGTCTGTGAGCCCTTTGAGAATTTTCTGATCTTCACAAATCGTTTGTGGCGAGAAGAAATACGACTTCTGTGGACTTTGGATAAAGGGCTGGCTGTGATGACAGAAAACTATCTCTAAATAGTTTGCCCTCCACCACTCTATATTCAGAAATGACACCTAAGACTATAAGTGGTATATTATTATTGTTATTAATCTTAAAATTCTAAGAGATCCTCTTTTTTAATGACTCCTTTTAGCTGTTTAAATCTTGTCTTTTATCAGTGGTCCAAAACAAGTCACATCCCAGCAGCTTTCCATACAAGACTTCAAGAGTCAGTTATTCCTTAAGTATTAATATAGTTAGCCAGATATGCATTTTTGCACTCTTCCTATGCAGTAATGATTGAAAAAGTTGCCTATTTCAATTAATTACTATTTATTTGTTATATTGCTGTGTCTAATTGAATTAAGCTTTATAAAAATTCTGTTTATATGACGATTTTCCCAACTTTTATGATAAATAAAGTACCTTATCTTAATCTTCTCAGTCAAAATGACCCTAGGCCACTGAGAGACAGCATCTCTTTACATCTGAGAAGTGTCTCAATGATCTAATTTTGGAAAAACAGGCTTTGCTTACATATTATTCCTCCTCCTCCTCCTTCTCTATTAGCAGTGAGATCTGAACAAACTGTAGATGTTTAGATTCAGTATGAATTCATGCTGGGTGGCATTACATCATCTCAGCGCATGCAGACGTCTTTGTTCTCCTGGATACTGAGCCTTGCTGCAATAAATGTCTCTGCAGGAGTCCTGAGACTCCTGAATGTTCTTTCTGCATGGGTGACTCTGGTCTAACCACATTCCCACAACACTGGCTTCTCTCTTTTATCTGCATTCTTCATTCTTCTTCAGTGTTAACAAAAAAAGCCAAACACCGATGGTTTCGTGTGTGCTTCTGGCATGATGGACTGGTAGGTACGTTGGAGCAAAATACTTTGCATTTAATGCTCAAATATTTAGTCAGTTACAACTCTTTGTCCTAATTATATCATCAATTACATGAATGCCTCTGTATAAACTCAGTGATTACCTGTTGTAATTAGAATTCACTTACCAACTTCTGCATCTGGCTATTGATATTTTCCTACATATAGAAAACAGTTCTTTTTTTTTTGGTTCACATTATGAACTTAATATGATTCGACAACACTGGAACATTTGATATATTAACAGTTTGGCTTTTAAACCTACTTCCTTGTGTTTTGGACAGGAACAAAAACCCTCCGACGTGTTGTGTAAACAGCATAAAACACTGTTGGCACAGAGGTGCCATCTTTAAAACGTCTCTACATGAGTAGCTGTGTGACGAGGACCAAGCAAATCATCAAAGACACTACAGACCCTGGACACCATTTATTTAAGCTACTACCATCTGAGGCTTTGGAACAATCCTCGCACAAACACACTGAATCACAGCTTCTGTGCCAAAGCTCTGGCTCTGCTCAAACATCTCAGTCTGCAAATTCAATGGATTACTACTACTACTTTTACTGCACTTGCATCCTCATTAACTGTCCAATTATAAAGCTGCTTGTTCACCTTATTTTAAAGCCCCTTCCTAAAATGAATGGAGCAATAATTTTAATTTTAATGGTCACTGAGACATAAATATTCCATGTATCGAATAATCGATCAAATCCATTAAAAACTGCTCAAAACTTTGCTTCAATATTAGGTTCAAATTTTTATAAAGGGTTTACTATTGTGAGATAAAGAACAAAATATTCACATATTTGAGGATTACCATGAAAATTATGAAGGATTTCCAAGAAAATTTCCAGATTTGCAGGAGTGGCACAAGGAACAACTGTTTAAATTTTGGCTGTGTCATATAGCAAAGGTTGTTCACGATTTAAGGGTCAGACCGTGCAACGATCAGAGAGACTGCAAAAACAAAAACACAAACAAAAGCCGCATGTCAGACTACATCTCAGATGCTGCTCTACAGTATGTCTCATTTAGTATGCAACATGCTAACTGAGGCCTGTCCTTCTTTCAGCCGCTCCCTTATTTGCAAGGGGTCTCCGCAGCAGAGGGCTCAGCACATTTGATTTGGCACAGATTTTTCATGCTGCATGCCCTTCGTGCCACAACTCCAAGGGATTTATGTCTCCTCGCGGTCTTAAAGCAGGAATGTTTTGTGTGTTAACCACCACACAAAGACTGAATAAGAATTGCTTGTTTGGAGGGGCTGCTTGTTTGGAGGCAGTGTCTTCTCTCTGAAAAGAACATGACGGCACAGCTAAGGTTTACAAAGCTGCATCTTAACAAACCACAAGACTTCTGGAACTACGACCGCAGACACACGTCTCAGATGGGTGTTCTGGAACGTTGCATGTATGTAAAATAAAGTTGAATCTAATCTAATCTAATCTATGGACCGACAAGACCAAGCTGGAGATATTTGGCCATGATACACAGCACCAGTGAAAATCAACAGCATATCAGCACATCCAGCACAGTGGTGCAGGGGTGATGATTTTCATTTGTTTTGCAGCTACAGGATGTGGGCGTCTTGTAGTCATTGGGTTGACTATGAACTCCTCTGTATACCAAAGTATTTTAGAGTCAAATACTTTGGTATCTGTCTGACAGCTAAAGCTTGGCCCAAACTGGGTCATGCAACACAATGATCCTAAGCACACCAGCAAATCTACAGCAAAATGGCTGAAAAAGAAAACTGCCCAAAGTCCAGACCGCGACCTGACTAAAATCCAGTGGCAGGACCTGAAGACA
>VUQK01029747.1:22639-34904 GCA_015106715.1 Bujurquina vittata | reverse complement strand
ATTGTAGTGTCTTTACCTGCAATACAAAGCGCCTTGAGGCGACTATTTGCTGTGAATTGGCGCTGTATAAATAAAATTGATTTGATTTGATTGATTTAAAAGGCAGCCAGGACAGTAAGAGAAAAACATATTTCTCATCACTCCTGATTTTAGCTCAAAAAGATTTTTTTCCATTCATATTATAAAAAAGTGCTTTCATGTATTACTTTTTAGCCGTCCTGAAGGAGCTTTTTGATGTACTTGTGGTACCTGCCCCTCTCCTCAGTGACCTCTGCACGCACCGTGTGTGTGTACACTTATTGTGCGTGATCGCAGCATCCAGCATAAATGATGGTCTCCTGTTTAACGTCACCTTCTTGGATCCAGTTCAGTTTAAGGTTCCAGGCATAAAAACACATTATAAACAACCAAGCAACCCTGCAACTTCAAAATAGACCAAATTTACAGCTGATATAGTTTTTGTTTTTATATATTTGTTTTATGGGCAGAGCTCCACAGCATATCTCATTATTTTCTCTCTGATAGGCAGAAAAACCTGTATGGATGAAATGTTTGACTTTATTTACAAAGCTCTCCGTTACAGTTTCATTCAGCTGCCAAAGATCGTTCCCTACTCTCTCTTTATTTAAAGGATCATTAACAAGAAATACTTGGATATGTTTTCTATGTAAACCATATGTAAAGTTTTTACACTAAAATAAAGTCTGGTCTAAAAAAAATCAAACGGTGAGGAAAAATGATGAAATAATGGAGGAATAATTAGCTTTAGCTCAGATTAGAATTGTTAGCTCTGCAGACAGCAGAGATTGAGCAAAGCTAAATGTTGCTAATCCACATTTGGAGGTTCAGACTGTTCAACAGCTCAAGCCTCGTTCTCTGGCTTGTGTGTGTGTGTGTGTGTGTGTGTGTGTGTCTGTGTCTGTCTGTGTGTGTGTGTGTGTGTGTGTGTGTGTGTGTTTGTTATCACCTCTAAACCCTCTGCACGGCTGTGGGATGATCTGACGCTGGCTGCCGTCCCTCTGCCCCCAGGCTGGATGCTACCTCGGTGCTATGTGGGGTGACGCGTGTCGGCCTAGTGGCCAAAGGCCTGCTCATCAAAGGCGACATGGACCTGGAACTGGTTCTGATGTGCAGAGAGAAACCCACCAAACTGCTCCTCTACACTATCAGCGCCAACCTCCCCCTGCAGATCCAGGTATGCTCAGTAACACCTGCAGCACTGGGGTGTTCAGCATTCTGCGTTCAAACTGAGCCACACGGCTGGGGGTGGGCAGGCAGTTACAGTGTGTAAAACCCATCAGATGGAGTGATGAAAGCATCTGCAATAAATATTAAGTCCTTTCCCTTATCAAAATAAAGTTTATATTATTTTGAACCTGCAGAACTGAAGCTGTGATGGGTGCTCAGAGGGAAACACTGATTATTTATTACTACACGTGGGTCTGTCTGACCTTCATCAGGGCTGCTTCTCCACATTCTCATAAATATGCATACATAGGAACTGTTTGAATCTTCCCAACGTCCATTCAAAGGACTGCTGAGATGAGTCTGACTAATGAACATGCTGCACATCAGCAGGATCATCAGGATGTCAGTTTGAATTTTAAATATCATTTTAAATAACTTCAGAGCACTTCAGCGTCTTTAAAGGCAAAACTTTGATCTTTAATTTTAATGTTTACAACAATAAACGGTCCAACGTTTCCAAAGTGAGTTTTTCAGCTCTGATCTCATAACTGCAGCATGTAATAGGACCATAATCATATGGTATCAACAATTCATTTTACTTAATTACTAAAGTCATTTTTTAGATTTTTAATATCTTGATTGATCACTATATGTGCCAATCGGTTGCAGTTCAATTAAAGGCCTCATAAAGTAAATTCATACTTAATAAGCTCCGTTTTATTTCCTTTTTTTAGCTTCTTAAAATGACGAGCGGTGTGAGTTTATGATAAACAGTCCAACACACTCAGTCATATGCAGCAAATATTACCTGTAGGGTTTATTGCACTATTGTATTTAGACCGAACTGTGAGCTTGTTTTAAACGGTGTAAATGTGAAAAATAATTTTAATAATTTTCATTTATTAAGGTATTAAAAAGTTTTAAAACTGATGCAGGTGCTCTGTGTTTATCAGCAATGCATGTAAGACCAATTCATTAACATAACAGGCCTAACAAAGTGTAATGTGGAAGAAGTATGACTAAATAAAAAATAACAATAGATTATAATTGGCTCTAAAAAGTAACCTGTTAACTTCACAGGTAAATACTGCGGTGCAGGGGTCAGGTGGGCAGGCAGACTTCAGATTTGCTGTTTTATCTGTGCAACAGTTAAAAATCCCCAAAAGATTAATTTTACCATCATGTGCAATGTTGGTGTCATTATATGCATAGAAGCAGAGGCTGCACACCTGACTGATTCTGTTACCTGTTGAAGATGCTGAGCTACAGATCGCTCCTTTGTTTCCCTTCTCACTGCACACAAACTGAAGCTGGCTGATTGTGCAGGAAATAAAGATTTATTTTATCAATATGCAGATAAAGAACTTGTGTGAGGAAAGTAACATAATTGCAGTTGCTGTGTGATAACTGGATTCATTGTAAGACTTCAGTCACACAGGCCTGTGGAATGGTGAGAAACCTCTGGGCCTGAAAACTGTGTATTCACTGGTTGCTGCAGATTGCTGTGGCCACCTGTGGTTTGTTTGCCTTCAAAGTAAAAGTCTGGCCTTTTGAAACATTGGTTGCAAAGGTAAGGCGCAGCTTTACTTTGAAGGCCAACGCTCTCTGTTTGCATTGCACTTTCACAGTTGCGCTGCCACTTGGTAAGTTATTGGCAAGTGTTTGCAGACAAAACTGTTACCAACCAGAGAATCACAAAGTTTTTGTACCTCACTTTCTCTGCGACTAGTTTCACCCAGCAACCCCTCACCCACCCGGCACCCACTCGGCAACCACCTGGCGCCCACCCGGCCGGGGAAACAAATTCTACCCGAGCGGCTGGCGGTTGCCGGGAGGTTGCTTGCTGGTCTCTAGGCTTATGGGACTGAGAATGTGATCACAGTGATTGCATAGTTACCTTGAAAAGGTAATCTGATTACTTCTTTAAAAAGTAATGTAGTTTACTAATTAGTTGATTTTAGAAGTAACTAAGTTAGATTACAAGTTACTTAGTTACATTCAACAGCGGCCGGTGTGCCAGAAATGATCGCCTGTATTTAAACAGCTGTAAATGACTTGTTGACCTATAATCTGTGAAACATGTCAAAGATATCTCTCATCAATGATATCCGCTCATTTTGAGTGAGAAACAGCATTTTTATCACAGGGTAGAAGCTGCACTCAGTTTTTGTCAAAGTGACTTTTATATACTTGTTTTTTTTTTTTTATCAAGGTAAAAATGTCATTAAAAATGTCTTTTTAAACAAAAATCTGTCTCAGAAGGCTGCAGAAATCGCAACAAATATAGCATCACAGTTCTATAAAGATATTTGAAATGACCAAAAAGCTCTGGATTGGTTGGCAGTTTCTTAATTTTATATGTAAGCCCTTCATAAATCATGCTGACTGCACTGTATTTGCTAATATAAGCAAAGATATTACACACAAAAGCACACCGAAACCCCGAAAATCACTTTTTGGCACAACACCAGCAATTTTTGAAGCTAGTTAGCACTTTGTCGCCAGCACCGATAACCTTGATATTGTCATCTTTAGCTGACATAAACTCACAATAGGGCCTGTATTTGCAGCTAGAAAACACACCTCTCTCTGTCGCCGTGCTGTTATTGTCTTCATGCTCAAAACGGGACTGAACTGTTGCATCAGCCAAACGTCACTCCCCGAGACGCAAGAAGAAAGCAAAAAATATAATTTTGTGCTGAGGAAAATGACAAAAAAGTAACGCACAGTGACTTGGATAAGTAACTTAGTAACTTTAATCTGATTACTGGACTGCAAATAGTAACGCGTTAGATTACTCATTACTGAAAAAAGTAGTCAGATTAGAGTGAAGCGCTACTAAGTAACACATTAGTGACATCTCTGCATACAACACTGCCAAAACCCGGTTCCACAATCCAGATATGTTCACCGATTGGCTTTAAATACTCTCTTCTAGGAATTCTTAAATAGTTGTGTACCACACTTGCATTTGGATTGTTTAAATTTGAGGTTAACACACTTTAATGTTTAAAATTGACTTTATTTTTTCCTGGAATATCAATCATTCAATCATTATCTGGATCTCTAATTAGGAGTCATGCAGCAGCACATTCAAAGATATTAAAAGCAGAAACCAGCGGAGGAGAGCGGCAGTGGATCTGTCAGGGTGATGGTGGATTATTTTCTGTGGGAGAAGGTACAGGTGATCTGAAGTGGATAGGATATAAGGACGTGGCTGCTGGAGATGAGACCATACTTGATTCATCTCTGTCATTCTGTTTCTTTGAGGCATCTGAAACCCAGAGTGTAATCTCACCCCGGCACCTCTGACCGCTGGGACTTCCCCTTCTTTTGCTCATTCCACTTGAATGTGATGCGTCCTGACACTCTGAGAGCGCAGCGAGTTTCAACAATCCAACTCTGAGCTCTGAGTCGTACAAATAATTTCATCAGAAGATCTCCTCCCTTCGCAGTGTTTTCCCAAAGCAGCTGCAGTCGCTAACAAAGCAGCAGTGCCATCCACCGAGCCTAAATGTGCTTCCTGTTCCCCTCGTCTCAGTTAATTACCTGCCATCGCTGCCGTGCGTGCTTTATCATCAAGGGAGGAAGCCATTTGAAGCGCTCATTTCCTGGGCCAAACTGTGAGAGATTGACAGGCAGAGGGGTGATGGATGGGGTCATTTCTCTAAGAGACGTGATAGAGAGGAAGCTCTTGAAAACATGCCACTGAAGGTAACAGCAATCTTAAGGGGGGAAATAAAATAAAAACAGGATAGTTTGGCATGCTGGGAAGCGGCTGGCAATAACAGGCGTGTAAACTCGAGATGAAAAGCTGCATGTAAACACAACTGTTTGTGCCTTTTGCTGCTTTGATGGGGCCGCTTAGCATTTCTTTGTAAGATATATTTTGCCAGTGTTTCTCTCAGTGCCTAAAGGTCATCATTTTACATGCATTTCCATAAATTATGAAAAGATAATCCATTATTTAAATAAAGGAAATAAACACAGGCTGTTCAATAATAACTTAACTCATGAAAAGGTAAATTCATGATGTCCTGTTACAGCTCGCCCGGGGAGGGCAGAGCAATGTTAAGTGAAGCAGAAGGTTTAGTGATCCAGTTTGAGCAGGTTCACAAATAAAAGCAGCACACAGGAGTGCGAGTGGCTGCTGCTCGACACAAAGAAACAGCCACTTGTAATAAAAGTGTAAAAGCTGCCAAAGGAAAGAAATTAAATGCTGAGGTCAGTGGCCTGCCTCAAATCTAACAGTGCGGTGAGTGGAGATATGAGGAGCTATTAGCACCTCACCCAGCCTGCCGGTGTTTTACAAATGGAGAGCAAAATGAGCAGGTTACTGAAACAAGCCTCACAGACAAGAAGCCTGCAGTACACAAAGCCTTTCTCTACAAAAATAGCAGGT
This sequence comes from Bujurquina vittata, assembly GCA_015106715.1. Lineage (NCBI taxonomy): Eukaryota > Metazoa > Chordata > Actinopteri > Cichliformes > Cichlidae > Bujurquina > Bujurquina vittata. The sequence goes on along the minus strand of VUQK01029747.1, from coordinate 29,314 downwards.
GTCAGGTAATCTTAAACGGCCAACGAGAAGGAGGAACGGGGCAGGCCGCTCGCTGGACCAATCAAACTGCAGGGAGGAGTGGAGCAACCACAAAACACTCATTTCACCAGCATAGCAGAGGCCAGAGTCTCTCTATTAATTTACTCATAATTCATAAATGTTTTACTTGCTTGCAGTAACTGTAAACAATATATTTCATTCAGAAATGGAGGGATTGCACCATTTGACCTGGGTCAGTTGCCCTGCATTGCTTTTAATGACCAGCAGGGGGAGACTGCTTTGGTTGCAAAAAAAAAAAAAGTCATATATATTGCTCAGAAAATGGGAAAACTGCTCCACTTCTCAGTGGATCTGCGCTCTCAGGAAACCTGATGGTTCAAGTCTTACTGAGTCTTACACGATGCTCATTCTGTAAATGATGGTCTCCATTAATGTAAAACTAGAGTCCTTAACTACAGCTTCTTAGGAGACCAGGAAAGAAGTCAAACTAAATGGGCTGTATATTTCTGCTCTCCCCGAGGGCTCAAAGCACTTTATCCTTCATTCAGCCATTCATACAACATTCACAGGACCTCGGGGTTCAGTATCCTGCCCATTGTTACTTTGGCATGCAGACTGGAGCAGCCAGGGATCGAACCCCCAACCTTCCTGAGCCACAGTCAGTCTTTTAATGAAAAACAGGCAGTGGTCACAGCCTGGAAAGCAGACAGGAAGGAAAACATTCCAGGTGAAGAGCATGAAATGGTACAAACAGTCATACGCAAGAGGAACAGCAGCGTATGGCTGGTGAAAGTCAGGAGGTGTATATACTGATAACTGAGCACAGCTAAGACCAACACAGCTGATGCTAATGAGGGCAGAGCAGACGATCACAAAGGAGTGACGTAAGACAGGAAATTGGACTAGAAAAACATCCCAAACACGACTTTCTTTGAAAGAACTCATCAAAAGCCAGCTGCTGTTTCTAAAGCATAAAGCGTCACCTGTTCAAGCAGTGATTTATCTCAGACTACAAGCTGACAAACAGAAAGCTGCTGGGAGCAAAAACGTCATCGAGGCAGAACAGAAACCCAACCAACAACAAAACCTTTCAAAATAAAAGCATGGAGATCAGCTGGTAATGAGGGCTTTGATAGATTAGAAATAACATTTATGGACAAACAATGCTCGGCCCACCCAACATTCAGTGATTACTGCTTTTTAAAGCACACCAACGTAAAAATAAACTTCATGCAGCAGCACGGGTGTGACCTGAGTTTAAAAAATAAGACCTCTCATAAAACAAGAAAAACTGCCTGATTCTCAGATTAAAACAGTTCTGTGCATATTTCACTTGTTATATTCTTAATTTAACCATAAAGTCTTTGCTCCCGGAGCGTGTGGTAAACGGCAGCAGTCAGTGTTACAACTGTGCTTTAATTAATCGTGCAGTCCTGCTTTGCAGACGATGACGGACGACAAATACGAGGTGCGGTCGTGCGTGCCCGAGGCAGCCATCCAGGTCTGCACCACCAAAGACCCCCAGCTCACGCTGAAGATCACCCTCTCTTCCTTAGCCGTGAGGGAGGAGCAGAGCACCGCAGAGGAAGGTATTGACTCCTCCTATATCCCCTTCCACCCCCTGCCACCCACCCACCTTCATCCTGTGCCTCCTGTTTGGGAGCTGTTTTTATTTGACCTTTTTCTCACAACAGAGGGCTGAAAGAGAGAGGGGGGGGGTGTAAAGGTAAACCGGAACTTAAACGGAAAGACAGTCTGGGGAAAACGGTGCAGGATGATGCAGCACGAGCTCTGAAAGCTGAGAGGCAAACGGGGAGAATAAAGGATGATATGGATCTGGGTCAAGTGTGGTAGAAATAGCCGAGGAAAAATGATTTCCACAGAGAATGTGTTTGGGATTGACGAGAGGAGAGATTCCTGTCTCGGGTGTCCTCCTGCATCCTCCTGCGTCTCTGATAAGGAAAGATTCAGCCTTCTATTTTTTAAACAGATGTATTTTAAACAACTGTGGCTGTACAAGGGAACCAATCTGTCACCACACATTTCATCTTATGTAACCAGCTGTGGGGGGAAAAAAAAAATCACCTCAGGTGACCAAAAATTGATGGGAAACGTGCTCAAGAGCCGCCAGCGTTTGCCATCAGCGGTTTCAGTGTTTGTTCTCCCCCCGCAGATGGGAAGAAAATTAAAAATGAATGACACGCGAGTCAGGGCTGACGAGCTGCCATTACAGAAGAGCGAGTCCCGCAGTGGTTCCCGCTCCCAGTGGGAAAGATTGAGTCCTCACAGAAAGGTAGAAAAAGGGATTCTGCCGAACAGGAGAGAGGCGGCTCCGGAGCACAGCCGAGCGACAAGAAAGGAAGAACGGTTTTCCTGTCAGGACACACGAGGACACGGTTCTGTTGTTTCATATCGGTGTGAAATTCCACAAACACGAATGTTCTGTTTTCATTTAAATGATCTAAATAGACTCACGTGAACAAAAGAGCAGCTCGCTGAAGAAACACCTCATTTAAACACCTCGTTTTATTACGCTCATTTTATTAACCTGATGTGGGACTCCTGAAAGTCCACAGACACTCGGTGTCTAACCTGGCATGTTTTTTCTACGCTGGGAGGAAGTGAAACTATTAGAAGGCCCATGCAAACGCCACACGGTCGGGACCTGAGCCGCTGAGGTGATTCCAGGTTTCCAAAGCGCTTGGATACATGAATTTATCTTTGGAGCTGCTCTGAATGCCATTTTATGTAGTAACAGTGAAGACTTGAAGCTGCAGGGGAGCTCTCGCCCTGATCTGCAGCCTCGGTGAACTCCAGACCACCACGGTGGTCCTCAAGCTCACCGTGGACCTCCAACTGCGGTCCAAGACAGCGCAGCCAGAATGCAGTGACAGCCATTCAGGAGACATGAAACAGGAAGGGCTAACTAGTTACCAGCAGCTGAACTTTCAAAGTAAGAGCCACTAACTTGTTTTCTTGGAGTGGTGAAGAAAATACTACAAGCTGTTGCAATGTTGTAGGATATCGTCCATCAGACAGACGAGCTGTTGGTTAATATTCACACATCAAAAATCCCAGATAGAAGAATATTTCGGCTCCAGTACCATTAGTCTACTGAATACACTAAGAACATGCTTTGGCCCATCCTCAGCTGGTGTATGAAGGGTAACCTGCTGCTCAGAGCTGGAGTCTGAGCTCAGCTGAAGCTTGTTTGTTGCATAAAAAATCACTCTGCAGCACTAATGCATCACCGTGAGTGTTTTCGTGCTCTCGGCCGTCTGCTGCCAGTCAGCTTATTGCATAATCTGGGAGTCAGCATTTGGAGTCTCCCGGTTACACTTTCAGAGCTGTGACAAGCAGAAGTCCAAGAAAGAGATTTACTTCAAAAAAGAAACTAAATGGATTTAAGCTAACAGCGGAGGGTGGAAGTCAGTACTTTCAGGAGTGAGTGGATTTAGGGTTTAGTGGGTGATGTGGGGTTTGTGGAACATGCAGACACAGAAGCACGTTTGGCATTTGTGTTAAAAGTTTTAAAGAATGAGCAGATGTATGGGGGCTATAAGGCCCAGGCACCACCCACAGATCAACACTGCAGTAAATAAAAGCTTCAAGTCGGCGTTTTGTCCGTTTCAGCCTTTTTGGGACCAGAAATGACCATACTGGACGTGGGTACCTGGTAATTATTGTCAAGTAACAGACAAACAAAATAAGACTTTTAATCAGCACAACTGAAGCACAGACTTCTCTCACAGCCTTCACCAAGATTTGTCAGATAGTGGGATTAAAGTCCTCCAAAAGGCACCGAGAGCACCACAACATGAGGCCTTGTAGCCCTCGATGGGCTCCAGCCCCGTGTGTCAGGACACCTGCCCGAGCAGGCACACCTGACTGCAGGAAGCTCTTCATAGAGACGTTAGTGAATAATGACTTTGTGTTGTAACGGTGCTCGCTTTAACTGTGGGAGCCAGCTTTGTGTGGCCATTAGAGGAACCGTGGGTTCCAAGCTCACAGTGAATAGTTGAGGCCTCTCTGGGCGTTCATCAGTGTAAACCTTTCTACAGACATGCAGTACTGCTGCAGAGGACTCCTGCACCTCTCCCCCAACATCTATACAAAGTGTATTTTTGCCAGTTTAGTGTTGGTGAATGGATCTGAGGATAGAAGCTGTTAAGTGACCAGCAGGATTATTTGTTTTTGCTGCATTCAAAGAAAAATGTGAGTCCAACAAACAGAATCTGGAACAACGTGAAAAGTACCGTAAGAAGCACTTGTATTATTCTAATGTGAGAGAGGAATGTGTATGTATGCATCTGTCCTGTTGGAGCACCCAGGAGGGAAAACTAAATTCCTTGTGCAGAAAACTAAACGGTAATTGTGAAAACTGCAAAGTGCCCGACAAAGTTGGTGCTCAGCAGTCCCTCTGTTTGCAAATCTTTTTATAGACAGGTAGCAGTCTGCTGCTTCTCTCTCTCTCAGTGCAGATGTTCAGCTCAGATGGCTGTGAGGGGGAAGTGTGAAAGCTCCAGCTTATAGTAGCTAAAAGTGGATTTTGATGTCTTCTTTGGGTCTTTGTCCTGTTGTGGAAGTAATCTCCGTCTCAGTGTCATTTTCTTCACTGACTGCAGGACATCTGAATGCAGCTGATATTTACTGCAATCCATCTTTGTCTCCATCACTGTAATGTTGCTGTGCCACAAACCCAAAGCAGAATATTTCTGCCCCAGTGCTAACGGTCAGAAATTCATTCTTTCCATCAAACTCTGCTCATTTTCTCCCTCCCAATGCATGTTTGGCAATTGTGGCCAAATGGCTCCATTTAAACTCATTTGTTTCTGTTGCTTTGCAGACTATAGATATCGACTTTAGTGCGTTTGGTGATGAGTTGACTGAGCTGCTTTGCATCTGTTCCCAGCAGACTTCCAGCTCTGTCTGGACTTCTTCCGTGGAAACAGCAACACAGAGGCACTTTGGCGTCTTTAAACAGCGTTTTCATACACTCTAACTTTCAGGTTACTTCATGTTCAGACTGTAAGGCAGGTACTTGGATTTCAGGCGTTACTAAAAGGTTTGCAGAGTTTATCTTTGAGTCTACTCACATTTTTCTTTGTTTGTAGAGACGAAAGCATGCAGTCTGTTTGAATGGCAGTGATTTAACATCCTTCACAGGTTTTGTGACATTCAGGTTACTAAACACTGTGCAGCAATGACCTTTAATGTTTCACTGCTGCAGCTGGTGTATTTACATAAAAATGAACACACTGTAGTTTCCTTAAGATGCCCAGGCTTTGATTATTTTATCATATTTTTGTTAAACGTCGAGTCCTTCCTTCACCTGTGGCTGCGAGCCGTGGTTAGCCGTGATGTCTAGGAGCTCAGAGCTGAGATGCTGCTGTTCCTCCTCAAATGGCGCTATCTGGGATGTTTCCAGTCTATCTAAGTGGAGAGGGACAGACCAGGGCATTGCCAGATTATGTGGCTCAGCTTGCACGGTGGCGGGTGGCGGTGGACAGAGGGATGGAAGTCTGGGCATCTCAGCTTAGATTGCTGTCCTGTGACCTGGATGCAGATCAGAGGCAGAAATTATAGTTGGATGGTTGAAATGGATGGATTATTATCGAAAGCCCTAAAAATGGTATTTGGGACAGCCACAGAGTTTAACGTTTCCAAGTGCTTTGCAAACCTAGGAGCAGAAAAGACTAGAGCTGTTTTCACACACAGTTTCAGGAGGATCAGGTCTGGAGATTTTCCACAGTTGGCAGGACATCACACCCACTCGCTAGCTGTGAATTCACCGGAATATTAGCAGCATTATTCGCACATCAGCGAAAACTGAACTTCCAGACTTTGTGCTAGAGAGCCAGCAGGTTGAGCACGAGCTGTGCTGGACACTCTCATGTGCACCTCTCAGTGGGCCCGTGTGTGGCTTGGCCTCCTCGGCACCTCGTCTAGCTGAGCTGTTTCAGGGATGACTCTCGGAGCCGGACCCTGACGAGCAGCAGAACATGGATGGATGCAACGCTGGTCACAGTTCCCTTTCTGTCCTCCCCCATGTGGAACAAACCTGCTGTTTATAGAGCTGGGGGGGTGGGTGGGGGTGTTGCACTGTGTGCCACATACTGTACAATCTGAGTTGTAGCGGGCCGGGCCAGTGAAAACATTACAGATCTATACTTTTATTAAAAAAAAGTCAAGTTTTTCCCTGTAAGTGTAATACAGATGGCTCACTTGTTTAAAAATGTAACAGAAGGCATTATTTCATCCTAAAGGATTTTTATTCAATGTTTTCCACAAATATAGCTGCATGGATATCTTCATATACCAATCACAATGAAAAGATGCAAAATAAATGTTTTTTTTTTTCTATGATTGAAACACGTCTACATTAACACTCAATGCATGTTATTAAGAAATCTCAGCAATTAATGACTTTGCTGCAGTTTCCAGCCTTTTAGAACTCGCCACAGGATATTCTCTTAATTAATGAGGTTACAATGAGGTGTTGCTTCTGTCTTTGCCAATTAAAGGTAACAAATCAAGTTTAGTTGTAACTTTAGTTTTTTACAAATGACTCTGAGTAACCCAGCCCCCCCCCCCCCCTTTTCTTTTTTTCCTTTCCGGGGGTGTGTTTTTTTTTGGGTCTTACCCCTCACCGCCCCTGATCCGACCTTCTCTCCC